>JAKCPB010000846.1:0-38284 GCA_021442155.1 Cymbidium sinense | reverse complement strand
TTATGTATTGGTTTGTTGGTTATTTATTAGTTAGTTTTATTTAGTTTTAGTTATTAGTTTTATTATTTATTAGTTATTAGTTTAGTTATTTATTTTTTAGTTTATTATTTATTAGTTTTTTTAGCTTAGTTTATTTAGTTTTATTCAGTTATTTAGTTTTTAGTTTATTAGTGTATTATTATTAGTTTTATCAATTATTTTTATTAGTTAGTTAGTTATTTAGTTATTATTAGTTATTAGTTTAGTTAGTTTGTGTTAGTTATTATTTTTATTATTAGTTTTAATTATTAGTTAGTTTTATTAGTTTAGTTATTTGTTTAGTTAGTTATTAGTTTTATTAGTTTTAGCTATTATTTTATTAGATTTTAGTTAGCTATTATTTAGTTATTTAGTTTATTAGTTTTAGTTTATTAGATATTTAGGTTTTAATTGATTAGTTATTAGTTTTTTTAGTTATTAGTTTAGTTTTTAGTTATTATTAGTTAGTTATTTAGCTATTAGTTTTACTAGTTTTAGGTTTAGTTTTAGTTAGTTATTTAGGTTTTATTAATTATTAGTTATTAGTTAGTTTTATTAGTTATTAGTTTAATTTAGTTATTATTAGTTATTTATTTATTATTATTAGTTATTATTATTATTAGTTAATTTAGTTAGTTTTATTATTATTACTAGTTATTAATTAATTTAATGAGTTAGTTAGTTTATTAGTTTATTAGTTTATTAGTTTTAATTTAGTTTTATTAATTATTTTATTAGTTTATTATTAGTTATTAGTTTATTATTTTATTAGTTATTATTATTAGTTTAGTGATTATTTTTATTAGTTATTCATTAGTTATTTTAGTTAGTTATTATTAGTTATTATTATTAGTTAGTTATTATTATTATTAGTTTATTAGTTAGTTATTAATTTATTAGTTTTATTAGGTTTAATTATTAGTTATTTATTTATTAGTTAGTTAGTTTTGTTACTTAGTTTTTATTTTATTAGTTTTAATTAGTAATGTGTTTTTATTTAGTTTTATTAATTTAGTTTTAGTTATTTTATTACTAGCTAGTTAGTTAGTTATTTATTAGTTATTAGTTAGTTTTAGTTATTATTTTAGGTTATTAGTTTAGTTATCATTTAGCTTAGTTATTTACTATTAGTTATTAATTATTTAGTTTACTTAGTTTTATTTGTTAGTTATTAGTTATTTTTTCTTATTATTATTTATTATTAGTTAGTTAGTTTATTAGTTAGTTAGTTAGTTAGTTAGTTTATTTAGTTTATTAATTATTTATTATTAGTTATTTATTATTAGTTATTTAGTTATTAGTTATTAGTTTTATTTTTAATTTAGTTATTATTAGTTATTAGTTTAGTTTTATTAGTTTTAGTTAGTTATTAGTTTTGTTAGTTGTTAATATTAGTCATTAGTTAGTTAGTTATTAGCTTTATTAGGTTTTAGTTTTAGTTATTAGTTAGTTTAGATTATTAGTTCATTTTATTAGTTATTATTAGTTATTAGTTTTATTAGTTTAGTTTTAGTTAGTTTTTAGTTAGTTTTAATTTTAGTTTTAGTTATTAGTTATTAGTTATTAGTTTTTATTAGTTAGTTTATTAGTTAGTTAATTTTGGTTATTAGGTTTTTTCAATTTTTATTAGTTTTAGTTATTAGTTATTAGTTAGTTATTTATTAGTTTTGTTTTATTAGTTATTAATTTAGTTATTATTAGCTATTTAGTTATTAGTTACTACTTTATTTACTTATTACTAGGTTTATTAGTTATTAGTTTTAGTTTATTTATCATTTAGTTAGTTTAGTTTATTATTAGTTATTAATTAGGTTAGTTTTAGTTTAGTTATTAGTTAGTTTATTAGTTTTATTAATTATTAGGTTTAATTTTTATTAGTTATTAGTTTTTTAGTTTAGTTATTAGCTTATTAGTTTATTAGTTATTAGTTAGTAATTTAGTTTTTAGTTAGTTTTTATTACTTATTAGTTTATTAGTTATTAGTTAGTTATTAATTTATTAGTTTATTAGTTTAATAGTTTTTTAGTTTATTTAGTTTTAGTTTATTATTTTATTAGTTTTAGTTAGTAAGTTTTATTAGTTATTATTAGTTATTTAGTTTATTATTAGTTTTAATTTAGTTATTTATTTAGTTTTTTTATTATTAGTTAGTTATTTTTATTATTAGTTTATTAGTTTTGTTAATTTTTTGTTTATTAGTATAGTTAGTTTTTATTACTAATTATTAGTTATTAGTTTAGTTAGTTTATTTATTAGTTATTAGTTTATTAGTTAGTTTTTTAGTTTTATTTATTAGTTAGTTAGTTAGTTATTAGTTATTATTATTATTAGTTTTAGTTTTTATTTATTAGTTTGTTTTATTAGTTTAATTAGTTTTAGTAATTAGGTTTAGTTTTATTATTAGTTATTTAGTTATTAATAGTTATTAGTTATTTTTAGTTATTAGTTATTAGTTTATTTTAGTAGTTTTATTAGTTTTTAGTTTAGTTAGTTTTATTAGTTAATTATTTAGTTATTATTAGTTAGTTATTTAGTTAGTTATTAGCTTATTTTTTATTATTAGTTAGTTATTATTTAGTTTATTATTAATTATTATTAGTTAGTTATTATTAGTTAGTTATTATTATTAGTTAGTTAGTTATTATTAGTTAGTTATTTAGTTTATTAGTTTTTATTATTAATTAGTTAATTATTTAGTTTATTAGTTATTATTTATTAGTTATTAGTTAGTTAGTTTTAGGTTAGTTTTTAGTTTTAGTTAGTTATTAGTTTATTTGTTATTAATTATTTTATTAGTTTTTATTTGTTAGTTTAGTTATTTTATTATTATTAGTTTAGTTAGTTTTAGTTTATTAGTTTTGTTAGTTATTATTAGTTATTATTTATTAGTTTATTAGTTAGTTTTAATTTATTATTATTATTAGTTAATTTAGTTTATTAATTTATTAGTTTAGTCAGTTAGTTATGATTAGTTAGTTTAGTTATTTAGTTTTAGTTATTAGTTTACGTAATAGTTATTTAGTTATTATTAATTTTAGTTAGTTATTAGTTATTATTATTTAGTTTATTAGTTTATTAGTTTAGTTATTATTAGTTTTTAGTTAGTTTAGTTATTTAGTTTATTAGTTTATTAGTTTTATTACTTATTTAGTTTTTAAGTATTAGTTATAGTTATTAATTTATTAGTTTTTTAGTTTTATTATTATTTTTATTAGTTAGTTTTATTTAGTTAGTTTAGTAGTTTTATTTTAGTTATTAGTTATTAGTTTAGTTTTAGTTATTTTTATTAGTTATTAATTATTATTAGTTTATTAGGTTTTAGTTATTTAGTTTTATTTAATTTTATTAGTTATTATAGTTAGTTTAGTTTATTTATTTTAGTTTGTTTATTAGTTTTTAAGTGTATTATTATTTGTTTATATTAGTTATTATTATTAGTTTATTATTAGTTATTTTATTTTATTAGTTTTTATTGGGTTTATTAATAGTTTATTATTATTAGTTATTAGTTATTAATTTAGTTATTAGTTTTAGTTATTATTTATTAGTTATTAGTTTAGTTTAGTTTGATTTTTTAGTTATTAGTTAGTTATTTTAGTTTTATAGTTAGTTATTATTATGTTATTATTATTTATTGTTATTATATATTAATTAGTTATTAGTTATTAGTTTATTTTTTTAATTATTTAGTTTAGTTTTAGTTTTATTATTAGTTAGTTTAATTTAATATTATTTTTTACTTATTTATTAGTTTATTAGTTAGTTTATTAGTTTAGTTTAGTATTAATTAGGGTTTATTAGTTATTTAGTTATTAGTAGTTATTAGTTAATTATTATTATTAGTTATTTTAGTTAGTTATTAGTTAGTTAGTTATTATTAGTTATTATTAGTTATTAGTTTTAGTTATTATTTTGTTTATTAGGTTTTATTATTAGTTATTACTCATTTAGTTTTTTAGTTTATTCTTTTATTTTTAGTTTATTAGTTATTAGTTAGTTTTTTATTATTAGTTGTTAGGTTTTTTATTAGTTAGTTAGTTTTTAGGTTTTTATTAGTTCTATTATTATTTTAGTTATTAGTTTTTTTAGTTTAGTTATTTAGTTATTAGTCATTATTAGTTTATTAGTTTATTTTAGTAAGTTTAGTTTTATTGGTTAGTTATTATTATTAGTTTTAGTTAGTTTTTATTAATTATTTAGTTTAGTTATTAGTTTCTTTTATTTTTAAGTTTTTATGGTTATTTATTAGTTTAGTTATTAGTTTTAGTTCTATTATTATAGTTATTAGGTTTTTTATTAGTTTTATTCATTTTAGTTATTATTAGTTAGTAAGTTTTAGTTAGGTTATTTATTTATTAGTTATTATTAGTTATTAGTTTTAGTTATTTATTATTTAGTTTTATTAGTTTATTATTAGTTATTATTTATTTTATTTAGTTTTATTATTTATTATTATTAGGTTTATTAGTTAGTTAGTTTTTAGTTTAGTTATTAGGTTTAGTTTTTAGTTTAGTTATTAGGTTTAGTTTTTAGTTAGTTTTTTATTAGTTTGTTAGGCTTTATTATTTAGTTATTCAATTTTTTTAGTTATTTATTATTAGTTTTATTAGTTAGTTTTATTATTATTATTAGTTGGTTTAGTTATTTTATTTGGTTAGTTTTATTAATTTTAGTTATTTAGTTATTAGGTTTTAGTTAGTTATTAATTAATTTTATTTAGTTTTTTTTATTATATTAGTTTATTAGGTTTTTTATTAGTTTTTATTTAGTTATTTATTATCAATTAGTTTTTTTATTAGTTAGGTTTTATTAGTTATTATTATTTAGTTATTAGTTTAGTTTATTAGTTTTTTATTAGTTAATTTTAGTTTTTTGGTTTTATGGTTTAATTATTTAGTTATTTAGTTATTAGTTTTAAAAGTTATTAGTTATTATTATTAGTTAGTTATTATTAGTTATTAGTTACTAGTTAGTTAGTTTAGTTTTTTTTTGGTTTTATTAGTTATTATTAGTTTCTTTTGGTTATTTATTATTTAGTTAGTTATTAGTTTATTATTAGTTTTATTATTAGTTTTATTATTATTAGTTATTAGTTTAGTTATTATTAGTTAGTTATTAGTTTAGTTAGTTATTTTTATTTTTATTATTGTTTATTTATTTATTAGTTAGTTTATTATTACTAGTTATTTATTAGTTTATTAGTTTTATTATTGGTTATTGGTTAGTTATCAATTTAGTTATTATTAGTTTATTAGTTCTTAGTTATTATTATTATTTTAGTTATTAGTTTTATTAGTTAGTTATTATTTAGTTATTATTAGTTATTAGTTTAGTTTTAGTTTAGTTAGTTATTAATTTATTATTATTAGTTATTAGTTAGGTTATTTTAGTTTTTAGCTTTTTAGTTATTATTAGTTAGTTTAGTTAGTTAATTATTATTAGTTAATTAGATTTTAGTTAGTTATTAGTTAGTTTAGTTTATTAGTTTTAATTTAGTTAGTTATTATTATTATTATTAGGTTTTTAGTCTTATTGTTATTTAGTTAGTTAGTTTTAGGTTTGTTAGTTAGTTTAGTTTTATTAGTTTTATTTTATTAGTTATTATTAGTTTATAAGATATTGGTTATTAGTTTTAGGTTTAGTTAGTTATTATTAGTTTAGTTTTAGGTTTTTATTAGTTATTAGTTTAGTTTTTAGTTATTTATTTAGTTATTATTAGTTAGTTATTATTAGTTATTAGTTTAGGTTAGGTTTTATTTGTTAGTTATTAGTTATTTCATCATTAGTTATTAGTTATTTTTAGTTATTATTAGTTAGTTTTATTATTAGTTTTAGTTAGTTTAGTTTTTAATTAGTATTTAGTTTAGTTATTTTTTATTTATTAGTTTATTAGTTATTAGTTATTAGTTATTAGTTAGTTATTAGTTTCATTATTAGTTTAGTTATTAGTTATTAGTTAGTTAGTTTTATTATTTTAGTTTTTTATTAGTTATGATTAGTTATTATTTTTTAGTTATTAATTATTTAGTTTAGTTTTTATTTATTATTTTATTAGTTTAGTTTATTATTTTATTAGTTTATTTAGTTTTTATTAGTTATTGTTATTAGTTTTTATTAGTTATAGTTTACTATTATATTTATTTATTTTAGTTATTAGTTATTAATTTAGTTATTTATTAGTTTTATTTGTTATTAGTTAGTTTAGTTTTTATTAGTTAGTTTATTTAGTTATTATTTAGTTTAATTAGTTGTTATTAGTTATTAGTTATTATTAATTATTAGTTTATTAGTTTTTTAGTTTAGTTATTATTATTATTATTAGTTAGTTATTTAGTTATTAGTTAAGTTTTTAGTTTATTAGTTTATTATTATTATTATTTAGTTATTAGTTTTAATTAGTTATTTATTTAGTTAGTTATTATTAATTTTTAGTTAGTTATTAGCTTTAGTTATTAGTTATTTTAGTCAGTTAATTTATTTAGTTTATTAGTTTTTGGTTATTTAGTTTATTATTATTTGTTATTATTAGTTATCATTTATTTGTTAGTTAGTTAGTGTATTAGTTATTTATTTGTTATTAGTTATTAGTTTATTAGTTTATTAATTATTATTTTATTTTGGTTTATTATTAGTAATATTATTATTATTATTAGTTTATTATTTTTGTCATTATTTATTATTTTATTAGGTTTAGTTTAGTTTTAAGGCTTATTTTATTATTAGTTTTAATTAGTTATTAGTTAGTTATTAGTTTAGTTTAGTTATTAGTTATTTAGTTTATTATTTTATTTATTATTTTTTTTTGTTATTATTAATTATTAGTTATTAGTTTAGTTAGTTTAGTTATTTTATTATTAGTTATTATTAGTTATTATTTTATTAGTTTTAGTTATTAGTTTTTTATTAGTTAGTTATTTAGTTATTTTATTAGTTTAGTCAATTTAGTTATTATTATTATTATTATTATTATTATTTAGTTTATTAGTTATTAGTTTATTATTTTTTGTTATTAGTTATTAGTTTATTAGTTATTATTAGTTATTAATTTTTTATTTAGTTATTCAATTTTATTATTAGTTTATTAGTTTTAGTTAGTTTTATTAGTTATTTATTTATTGTTATTATTTAGTTATTAGTTAGTTTTTATTTAGTTGCTAGTTTAGTTATTTATTCATTAGTTTTAGTTATTATTACTTTTAGTTTAGTTTTTTAGTATTTTATTGAGTTATTATTATTAGTTTTATTATTTATTATTATTATTTATTAATTATTAGTTAGTTATTATTTATTATTTGCACATGAGCATAATTTTGAATCCTTACCGCGGCATGGACGGGTTCCACATGAGCATAATTTGAGGCAAATCTCTAGCGAGGGCGATCGTACTAGCACACCAGATCTCATGGGAACTCTTTAGTTATGCCTGCTTAGGCGAGAGTAGTATTATGATGAGTGATCTCTTGGGAAGTCGTCATGTTGAACCATCTGTTGATGCTGCCTAATTTATTTTCATTTATTTTTATTTTATTTTGCCGTTGGCCTTGAGAACTCGAGATCGACAGAAAACATCATGGGATGCCTCGGTGAAAAACACGAGGTGGGGCCCATTGATCTGTCTCGTGTGGAGGTTAAAATCGCCATAACTTCACGCATGATCTTCCAATTTGCCAATATGACCTCAATCCGAAAAGATCTTCATGGGGAGCATGACATGTAGATGTGCTGTAGACGCATCTGGCGAGACCCGTATCTCCGATTTCGGCTATTTTGAAGACTTTCGTGGCACATTCGAGTTCCACATGAGCACAATTTGTGGCAAATCTCTAGCGGGCGCGACCTCACCAACACATCAGATCCTATGAGAACTCATTAGTTAAGCGTGCTTGGGCGAGAGCAACACTATGATGGGTGACCTCCTGGGAAGTCATCGTGTTGAACCATCTGTTGATGCCACCCATTTTATTTCCTTTAATTTTTATTTTATTTTTCAATTGACGCCGGAGAACTCATCGATTGACTCTGAAAATGTCATCGATGGGATACCTCGGACTGACAAACATGAGCCGTGGGGCCCACGCGACTGATTCGCATGTCTTGTGCAGAGGATGCACGGAAATCACCATAACTCCATGCAATATCATCCGATTCGCCATTATGACCCCAATCTGAAAAGATCTCCGCAGGACGCATAATGCGCAAATGAGCCGTAGGTGCATCTGGCGGGACCCATATCTTTGATTTCGGCTATTTTGAAGCCTTACTGCGGCACGTGCGGGTTCCGTATGAGCACAATTTGCAGCAAATCTCTAGCGGGCACGACCGCACCAGCACACCAGATCCTATGAGAACTCTTCAGTTAAGTGAGCTTTGGCGAGTGTAGTACTATGATGGGTGACCTCCTGCGAAGTCTTCACGTTGAACCATCTATTGATGCCACCCATTTTATTTGCTTTTATTTTTATTTTATTTTACCGTTGATGCCGGAGAACTCGGTGATCAACGGGTTTCGAACCAAGTGGGGCCCATGCAACCCTGATCGTGTGGAGGCACGGAATCACCATAACTTCATGCACGATCATCCGATTCACCATTATGACCCCAATCCGGAAAGATCTCTGCGGGGCGCATGACGCACAGATGTGCCCGTATCTTCGATTTCGACTATTACGAAGCCTTATCGCGGAATGTACCGGTTCCGCATGAGAATAATTTGTGGCAAATCTCCAGTGGGTACGACCGCACCAGCACACCAGATCACATGAGAACTCTTCAGTTAAGCGTGGTTGGGTGAGAGGAGTACTATGATGGGTGACCTGCTGGGAGGTCATCGCATTGAACCATTTGTTGATGCCGCCCATTTTATTTACTTTTATTTCTATTTTCTTTTACCGTTGATGCCAGAGAACTCGACGATCGACTCCAAAACTATCATCGATGGGATGCCTCAGGCAGAAAAATATGAGCCATGGGCCCCACGTGGCTAATCCTTGCGTCTCGTGTGGAGGCCGCAAGGAAATTGCCTTAACTTCGCGCATGATCATCCGATTCACCATTATGACCCCAACTCGGAAAGAACTCCACGGGGTGCACGACGCATAGTTGTGCCAAAGGCGCATTTGGTGGGACCCATATCTCCGATTTTGGCTATTTCAAAGCCTTACCGTGGAACGTACCGATTTCATATGAGCATAATTTGCAGAAAATCTCCAGTGGGGCGACCGCACCACGAGATCCTATGAGAACTCTTCAATTAAGTGAGCTTGGGCGAGAGTAGTACTATGATGGGTGACCTTAGAGTCATCGTGTTGAACCATCTATTGATGCCGTTATTTCCTTTTATTTTATTTTATTTTATTTTATCATTAACGCTGGAGAACACGACGATCGACTCCGAAAATGTTATAGATGGGATGCCTAGGACTGAAAAACATAAGCTATAGGGCCCACGCGGCTGATCCACGCATCTTGTGTGGAGGGCGCACGCAGATCGCCATAACTTCTTGCTTGATCGTCCATTTCTCCATTATGACCTGAATCCAAAAGTTCTCTGTGGGGAGCACGATGCGTAGATGTACCGCAAACGCATCTGGCAGGACCCGTATCTCTGATTTTGGCTATTTTGATGCCTTACCATTGCATGGACGGGTTCCACATGAGCATAATTTGAGACAAATCTCAATTGGGCGTGACTGCACCAGCACACCAGCTCCCATAAGAACCCTTCAGGTAAGCGTGTTTGGGCGAGAGCAGTACTATGATGGGTGACCTCCTGGGAAGTCATCGTGTTGAACCATCTGTTGATGCCGCCCAATTTATTTTCTTTTATTTTTGTTTTATTTTACTATTAACGCCATAAAACTTAACGATCGACTCTGAAAATGTTGTCGATGGCATGCCTCGTACTGAAAAACATAAGCTGTGGGGCCCACAAGGTTGGTCTGCACGTCTCATGCGTAGGCCGCACAAAATCACCATAACTTTGTGCACTTTTATCTGATTAGCCATTATAAACCCAATCCAGAAAGATCTCCTGTGGGACGCACGACGAGTAATGTGCCGCAGGCACATTTGGCGGGACCTGTATCTTTGATTTCGGCTATTTTGAAGCCATACTGTAGCACAAATGGGTTCCGGATGAGCACAATTTGTAGCAAATCTGCAGCGGGCGTGACCGTACCAGCACACCAGATCCCATGAGAACACTTCAGTTAAGCATGCTTGGGCGAGAGCAGCACTATGATGGGTGACCTCCTGGGAAGTCGTCATGTTGAACCATCTATCTATGCCGCCCATTTTATTTCCTTATTTTTTATTTTACCATTGATGCGAAGACCTCGGTGATCGACTCCAAAAATGTAGTAGATGGGATGCCTCGGACTGAAAAATAGAAGCCATGCGGCCCACGCAGCTAATTCGTGCTTCCCGTGCGGAGGCCACACGAAATCACCATAACTTCATGCGATCATCCGATTTGCCATTATGACCCCAATCCGAAAGGAACTCCGCGGGGAGAACGTCGTGCAGATGTGTCGTAGGCACATCTGGTGGGACCCGTATCTCTGATTTCAGCTAGTTTGAAGCCTTACCGTGACATGGACAGGTTCCGCATGACCATAATTTGCGCCAAATCTACAGCAGGCGCAGTTGCACTAGCACACCAGATCCTATGAAAAATCTTCAGTTAAGCGTGCTTGGGTGAGAGCAGTACTATGATGGGTGTCCTCCTAGAAAGTCGTCGTGTTGAACCATCTGTTGATGCCATCCCTTTTGTTCCCTTCTATTTTTATTCTATTATACCGTTGACGTCGGAGAGCTCGGCGATCAATTCCAAAAATGTCATCGATGGGATGCCTCGGATTGAAAAATATGAGCGGTGGGGCCACGTGACTGATACACGCATCTCATGTAGATGCCACAAGAAAATTGCCATAACTTCACGCACGATCATCCGATTCATCATTATCACCCCAATCCAGAAAGATCTCGTAGGCATACGATCGCATCGGAGTGCATCACGGCGGACCGTATCTCCAATTTTAGCTATTTCGAAGCCTTACCGTGGCACGGAAGGGTTCTACTGAGCATAATTTGCGGCAAATCTTCAGCGGGTATGATCGCACCTGCACACCAGATCATATGAGAACTCTTCAGTTAAGCATGCTTGAGCGAGAGCAGTACTATGATTGGTGTCTAGGGAAGTTGTCGTGTTGAACCGCGACACGGATGGGTTCTGCATGAGCATAATTTACGATAAATCTCCAGCGGATGCGACCGCACCAGCACAACAGATCCCATGAGAACTCTTCAGGTAAGCGTGCTTGGGCTAGAGTAGTATTATGATGGGTGACCTCCTAGGAAGTCATAGTGTTAAAGCATCTATTGATGCCACCCATTTTATTTTCTTTATTTCATTTTGTTTTACCAATGACACCGCTGAACTCGATGATCGACTCTGAAAACTTCATTGATGGAATGCCTCAGACTGAATAATACGAGTCGTGGGGCCCACACGGCTGATCAGCGCATCTCGTGCGAAGGCCGCACGAAAATTGCCATAACTTTGCATACGATCGTCTGATTTGCCATTATGACTCTAATCCAAAGATCTCAATGGGGCACATGACGCATAGATGTGTCGCACGTGCATCGGGTTGGACCCATATCTCCAATTTAGCTAGTTCGAAGCCTTACCGTGGCACGGATGCATTCTGCATGAGCATAATTTGCGGCAAATCTCTAGCGGGCATGCCGCACCGACACCGGTTCTATGATAACTGATTAAGCGTGCTTGAAGCGATCTTATGATGGGTGACCTTTTAGGAAGTTATCGTGTTGAACCATCTGTTGATGCCGCCCATTTTATTTCCATTTATTTTTATTTTATTTTATCATTGACACTTAAGAACTCGTCGACTTTGAAAATGTTGTAGATGGAATGCCTCAGATTGAAAAACAAGAACCGTTGGGCCCACGCGTCCCGTATGGAGGCCGTACGAAAATCCACATAAGTTCACGTACGATCGTCCAATTCACCATTATGACCCCAATCTGGAAAGATCTCCATAGGGCGCATCTGGCGGGACCCGTATCTCTGATTTCTGCTATTTCGAAGCCTTATCGCAGCACGGACGGGTTCCGCAAGAGCACAATTTGTGGCAAATCTCTAACGGGTGCTACCGCACAAGCACACCAGATCACATGAGAACTCTTCAGTTAAGCATGCTTGGGCGAGAGCAGTACTATGATGGGTGGCCTCTTGGGAAGTCTTCGTGTTGAACCATCTATTGATGCCACCCATTTTATTTTCTTTTATTTTTATTTTATTTTACCGTTGACGGAGAACTCGACGATCAACTCCAAAAATGTCGTAAATGGGATGCCTCAGACTAAAAAATATGAGCCATGGGGCTCACGTGGCTGATTCGCGCATCTCGTGTGGAGGGCTCATAGAAATCACCATAAATTCATGCACAATCATCCGATTTGCCATTATGACCCCAATCCAGATGCACCTGCAGCACATCAGCCCATCGTGCGCCCCACAAAGATCTTTCTAGATTGGGGTCATAATGGAGAATCCGATAGTGCGTGAAGTTATGGTATGACGTCCGCGAGATGTGCGGATCTCATTGAGCGACTCTATTTAGTTATTATTATTTTATTAGTTTAGTTATTATTATTAGTTTTTAGTTAGTTATTATTTGTTAGTTATTAATTTATTAGTTTAGTTATTATTAGTTACTTAATTATTAGTTTATTAGGTTATTAGTTTAGTTTTTAGGTATATTATTAGTTTATTATTAGTTTAGTTAGTTATTAGTTTTTATTAGTTTAATTATTAGTTAGTTTATTAGTTTATTAGTTTAATTTGTTTTAGTTATTAGTTTAGTTTTATTAGTTTATTAGTTTTTTAGTTAGTTAATTTATTAGTTTATTAGTTTAGATTATTAATAATTAGTTTAGTTAGCTTTAGAAATTAGGTTTAATTATTATTAGTTAGTTATTTAATTAGTTTTTTAGTTTAGTTATTAGGTTTAGTTTAGTTATTATTTATTATTTTTTATTTAGTTAGTTATTAGTTAGTTTTAGTTTATTAGTTATTATTTATTAGTTAGTTTTATTTAATTTATTTGGTTTATTATTAATATTTATTAGTTTAGTTATTAGTTATTAGTTTGTAGTTTTAGTTAGTTATTTATTTATTTATTAGTTATTATGAGTTAGTTATTAGTTTATTAGTTTATTATTAGTTATTAGTAGTTATTAGTTTTATTAGTTTAGTTTATTAGTTAGTTATTATTAGTTATATTAGTTTAGTTAGTTATTATTATTAGTTATTAGTTAGTTAGTTAGTTTATTATTAGTTAGTTATTAGTTTATTAGTATTTTTATTAGTTAGTTTAGTTATTAGTTAGTTATTAGTTATTTATTTAATTATTAGTTATTAATTTTTACTTTAGTTTATTATTATTATTATTAGTTTATTAGTTTTATGTTTAGGTTTATTGGTTTTTTAGTTATTAGTTTTATTAGTTTTATTTATTAGTTATTAGAATATTAGTTTTTAGTTTTATTAGTTAGTTATTATTATTATTATTTATTATTAGTTTAGTTATTTTATTAGTTTTGTTATTAGTTATTATTATTATTATTATTATTAGTTTATTAGTTATTTTTAGTTAGTTTTAGTTTATTAATTATTTATTAGTTTATTTAGTTATTAGTTAGTTATTAGCTTTAGTTTTTTAGTTTAGTTAGTTATTAGTTAGTTAGTTTTAGTTTTAGTTTTAGTTTTTAGTTATTAGTTAGTTAGTAAGTTTTTTAGTTTATTAGTTAGATTATTTTATTAGTTAGTTTTTTTTTTTTAGTTTTATTAGGTTATTAGGTTTAGTTTTTAGTTTATTAGTTATTAGTTTAGTTTAATTATTAGTTATTAGTTTATTAGTTTTTATTAGTTAATTATTAATTAGTTAGTTTATTTTTTAAGTTTAGTTTAATTATTTATTATTAGATAATACTTATTAGTATTAGTTATTAGTTATAAGTTTTAGTTTAGTTTTTATTATTTATTTAGTTTATTAGTTTTTAGTTAGTTTATTTTTAGTTGTTATTATTATTATTAGTTTTATTTATTAATTTATTTAGTTAGTTATTAGTTTAGTTATTAGTTTTTATTAGTTATTATTAGGATATTATTAGTTTTATTATTAGTTTAGTTTGTTTAGTTAGTTTTATTTATTTTAGTTTTTAGTTATTATTATTTGTTATTAGTTATTATTAGTTAGTTTTTAACTTTATTATTAGTTATTAGTTATCAGTTTTTATTAGTTTATTATTATTAGTTAGTTTTATTAGTTATTCAGTTTAGTTATTTTATTAGTTATTTAGTTTTATTAGTTAATATTAGTTAGTTTTTAGTTTTTAGTTTAGTTTAGTTAGTTATTTAGTTATTAGTTTTAGTTTTAGTTATTTACTTTTTAGTTTTATTAGTTAATTTTTTAGTTATTATTAGTTTATTAGTTAGTTAGTTTTATTAGTTTTATTAGTTTAGTTAGTTAGTTTAGTTTAGTAATTAGTTTATTAGTTTTATTAGTTAGTTTTATTAGTTATTAGTTTATTATTATTAGATATTATTAGTTTTTAGTTTATTAGTTATTATTAGTTAAGTTATTTTTTTATTAGTTTTTATTATTAGTTAGTTATTATTATTAGTTAGGTTATTTTATTAATTATTAGTTGTTATTTAGTTATTTACTTATTAGTTTTAGGTTTTTATTATTAATTAGTTATTTAGTTATTTATTAGTTTTATTGTTTAGTTTATTATTTTAGTTTATTAGTTTAGTTATTAGTTTAACACTACCATTGCCGGTCCCAAGTCCGGATACAAAAAGTGGAGGGTTGCGTTAGGTAGTCGACAACCAGCGTAAAATTTGTCGAAATAATCATGACATGAATCCTTTAAATCATTGTAGTTTAGTTATTAGTTTTAGTTTATTAGTTTAGTTTATTAGTTTTAAGTTATTAGTTTTAGTTATTAGGTTTTAGTTATTAGTTTTATTAGTTTTATTAGTTTTATTATATTATTATTAGTTAGTTAGTTTTATTTTATTAATTTGGTTATTTAGTTTTATTAATATTTATTAGTTAGTTTTATTTTATTTAGTTTATTTATTGGTTTTATTAGTTTTATTATTATTATTATTATTATTATTATTATTATTGTTATTATTTGTTAGGTTAGTTTTATTAGTTATTAGTTTATTTATTATTATTAGTTTAGTTATTTAGTTCTATTTTAGTTTTAATTAGTTTTAGTTATTATTTTTTTAGGTTTTATTAGTTTAGTTATTAGTTATTAATTAGTTAATTTAGTTATTTTAGTTATTAGTTTAGTTATTAGTTATTACTAGTTAGTTATTATTAGTTTTAGTTTATTAGTTATTAAATTTTTTTAGTTATTAGTTAGTTTATTTGTAGTTATTATTTAGTTATTATTAGTTTTATTTAGTTATTTGTTATTAGTTTTACAAGTTATTTTTAATTAGTTAGTTATTAGTTATTATTACTAGTTTATTAGTTTGTTATTAGTTATTATTTGGTAATTATTATTTATTAATTTATTATTAGTTATTAGTTATTAGTTTAGTTAGTTTTTTAGTTATTATTATTTATTAGTTTTTGTTATTAGTTATTATTTTAGTTATTTAATTAGTTTTATTAGTTTAGTTATTTAGTTTATTAGTTATTTAGTTAGTTTTATTATTGGTTTATTTTTTAGATATTAGGTTTTTATTAGTTATTTGTTTTATTAGTTTAGTTATTTAGTTTAGTTACTTATTATTAGTTTAGTTAGTTATTTTCTTAGTTGTTAGTTAGTTATTTAGTTTAGTTATTAGTTTAATCAATTTATTAGTTAGTTTAGTTATTAGTTTTAGTTATTAATTATTATTTATTAGTTAGTTATTATTAGTTTTATTATTTATTTATTATTATTAGGTTTATTAGTTATTAGTTAGTTAATTATTAGTAGTTTGTTATTAGTTTATTATTAGTTTATTAGTTTAATTATTATTTAGGTTTAGTTAGTTTTAGTTATTAGTTAGTTTTTAGTTTTTATTAGTTATCAGTTAGTTTTAATAGTTATTATTATTAGTAATTAGTTTATTTACTTCTTTTATTTATTATTTATTAGTTAGTTAATTTATTTAGTTTTATTAGTTATTACTTTTTAGTTATTATTATTAGCTTTTTTAGTTTAGTTTATTAGTTAGTTATTGGTTATTAGTTTAATTATTAGTTTAGTTATTATTAGTTAGTTAGTTTTAGTTTAGTTAGTTATTTATTATTAGTTTATAGTTTTTTTATTATTAGTTAGTTAGTTTAGTTATTAATTTATTAGTTATTAGTTATTCTTAGTTAGTTATTTAGTTTAGTAATTATTAGTTATTAGTTAGTTAGTTTTAGTTTATTAGTTTAGTTTATTAGTTATTTTATTTATTAGTTTAGTTTAGTTTTTTCAATTTAGTTTAGTTTAGTTATGTAGTTTTTGTTATTATGTTTTTAGTTTTTAGTTAGTTTTAGTTATTACTTTATTATTTAGTTTTTATTTTAGTCAATTTTATTTTATTAGTTAGTTATTTAGTTTAGTTATTAGTTAGTTTGGTTATTAGTTTTAGTTATTAGTTATTATTTATTAGTTAGTTTTTATTAGTTTAATTATTTATTTATTAGTTTATTATTATTAAGTTTATTAGTTATTAGTTAGTTAGTTATTATTAGTTTATTAGTTTAGTTATTATTTATTAGTTATTAGTTTTTATTAGTTAGTTATTAGTTTAGTTAGTTTTAGTTATTAATTAGTTTTATAATAGCTAATAACTTTATTATTTACTATTAGTTAGTTAGTAAGTTATTTTATTTAGTTTTATTAGTTATTAGTTTTTAGTTATTATTATTAGTTTTTTTAGTTTAGTTTATTATTAATTATTAGTTTATAGTTTTAGTTATTATTAGTTAGTTAGTTTTAGTTTAGTTAGTTATTTATTATTAGTTTTTAGTTTTTTTACTATTAGTTAGTTAGTTTAGTTATTAATTTATTAGTTATTAGTTATTATTAATTAGTTATTTTATTTATTTATTATTAGTTAGTTATTTAGTTTAGTTATTATTAGTTATTAATTATTAGTTATTAGTTAGTTAGTTTTTAGTTTATTAGTTTAGTTTATTAGTTATTTGGTTTATTAGTTTAGTTTTTTTTGGTTTAGTTTAGTTATTTAGTTTTTATTATTATGTTTTTACTTTTTAGCTAGTTTTAGTTATTAGTTTATTAGTTAGTTTTTAGTTTAGTTAGTTTTATTTTATTAGTTAGTTATTTAGTTTAGTTATTAGTTTAGTTAGTTTGGTTATTAGTTTTAGTTATTAGTTATTATTTATTAGTTAGTTTTTATTAGTTTTATTATTTATTTATTAGTTTATTATTATTAGGTTTATTAGTTATTAATTAGTTAGTTATTATTAGTTAGTTATTAGTTTATTATTAGTTTATTAGTTTAGTTATTAGTTTTTATTTGTTAGTTATTAGTTTAGTTATTATTTAGGTTTTATTAGTTTTAGTTATTAGTTAGTTTTATTAGTTATTATTGTTATTAGTTATTAGTTTATTACTTTTATTATTGTTATTAGTTATTAGTATAGTTATTAGTTTTATTAGTTTAGTAGTTTTATTAGTTTTTTTATAATTAGTTATTAGTTATTAATTATTAGTTATTAGTTATTGGTTATTAGTTTTAGTTTTTAGTTTATTGGTTTTATTTAGTTATTATAAGTTAGTTTTTAATTTAGTTATTAGTTTTAGTTTTAGGTTTTTAGTATTTAGTTATTATTTATTAGTTAGTTAATTAGTTTAATTAGTTCTAGTTTAGCTATTAGGTTTTATTAGTTATTAGTTTATTAGTTTTTATTAGTTTTATTAGTTAGTTTATTATTTAATTTTTTATGTTTTATTATTATTATTATTATTATTATTATTATTATTATTATTATTATTATTATTATTATTATTATTATTTAGTTACTAAGTTTTTAGTTAGTTATTATTAGTTATTAGTTTTAGTTTGTTAGTTATTTAGGTTTTATTATTTATTAGTTATTAGTTTGTTTTAGTTTTACTTTTTAGGTTTTTTAGTTATTATTAATAACTATTAGTTATTTAGTTTATTTAGTTTTACTTTTTAGTTTTTATTAGTTTTATTTAGTTATTAGGTTTTTTAGTTAATTTTATTTATTAGTTTATTATTATTATTATTATTATTAATTATTATTAATTTTTATTTTATTAGTTAGTTTTCATTTAGTTAGTATAGTTTATTATTAGGTTTAGTTTTTATTAGTTTTATTAGTTTAGTTTAATAGTTCGATTAGTTTTAGTTTTATTATTTTAGGTTTATTATTATAAGGTTATTAATAGTTATTTTTATTACTATTAGTTATTATAGTTTATTTTATTAGTTTATTATTAGTTATTTATTAGTTTTGATTAGTTATTAGTTAATTTTAGTTATTTGTTTAGTTTTTAGTTAGTTATTAGTTTTAGGTTTTATTTATTAGTTATTTATTATTAGTTATTAGTTTATTAGTTTAGGTTTTTAGTTTTTATTAGTTATTATTATTATTAGTTTGTTTTAGTTTATTATTAGTTAGTTATTTATTAGTTAGTTTTTAGGTTAGTTATTACTAGGTTCATTATTTATTAGTTTTTTAAGTTTTAGTTTAGTTTTTAGTTTATAAGTTTATTATTATTAGTTTTTAGTTATTATTATTAGGTTATTATTATTATTATTATTATTATTATTAATTATTAGTTATTATTAGTTTTATTATTAGTTAGTTTTATTAGTTTATTATTTATTAGGTATTAGTTTAATTTTTTATTTAGTTCTTATTATTAGTTTTAAGTTAGTTTTTTTTATTATTAGTTAGTTAGTTATTAGTTTAGTTATTTAGTTATTATTAGTTTAGTTATTATTAGTTTAGTTATTTCTATTAGCTATTAGGTTTTTAGTTAGTTATTATTAGGTTTAGTTATTAGTTAGTTATTAATTATTATTAATTAAGTTGTTAGTTTATTATTAGTTATTAGTTTAGTTTTATTAGCTATTTATTAGTTATAGTTAGTTTTATTATCTGTTATTATTATTTTATTATTTATTAGTTTAGTTTAGTTATTAATATTATTATTATTAGTTAGTTAGTTATTATCAATTTTATTAGTTAGTTATAAGTTTTTTCAATTATTAATTTTATTATTATTTATTAGTTATTATTAATTATTATTAGTTATAGTTTTTAGTTATTATTAGTTAGTTATTAGTTAGTTATTAGAGTTATTAGTTTTTATTTTATTAGTTATTAGTTTATTAGTTTTTTTAGTTATTATTAGTTCATTATTTATTATTAGTTATTACTTTGGTTAGTTATTATTATTGGTTATTAGTTTTAGTTATTAGTTTAGTTTTATTAGTTATTATATTATTATTATTAGTTAGTTATTAGTTAGTTTAGTTTTTTAATTATTAGTTTTGTTATTAGTTTTTAGTTTATTATTAGTTAATTATTTATTTTATTAGTTAGTTTTAGTTATTAGTTATTATTATTAGTTTTAGTTATTATTATTATTATTATTTTAGTTTATTAGGTTAGTTATTAGTTAGTTATTTGTTTTTTTTAATTATTATTAGGTTTATTTTTATTAGTTATTTTAATTTTATAGTTTATTAGTTTATTATTATTTGTTTAATTATTATTAGCTATTTAGTTTATTATTAGTTATTAGTTATTATTATTGGTTAGTTAGTTAGTTTAGTTATTAGTTATTTATTTTGTTTATTATTATTAGGTTTAAGTTTAGGTTTAATTATTAGTTAGTTTTAGTTTAGTTATTTAGTTATTAGTTAGTTAGTTTAGTTAGTTTTTTAGTTATTAGTTTATTATTAGTTATTTTTAGTTATTATTATTATTAAATAGTTATTATTAGTTTAGTTTATTATTAGTTTTATTAATTTAGTTTTATTAGTTTATTAGTTAGTTATTATTATTAGTTATTAAATTTTATTAGTTTAGATATTATTATTATTAGTTATTAATTTTTATTAGTTTTATTAATTAGTTAGTTAGTTTATTAGTTTATTTGCTTATTAGTTTAGTTATTATTTAATTATTTAGTTAGTTATTATTAGTTTTAGTTATTAGTTAGTTATTTAGTTATTATTTTATTGTTTAGTTTAGTTATTAGTTAGTTATTATTAGTTATTTAGTTTAGTTATTTTAGTTATTATTATTAGTTTAATTATTAGTTAGTTTATTATTTTTTATTATCTTAGTTATTTAGTTTAATTAGTTTTTAGTTATTATTAGTTTTTTATTAGTTATTATTAGTTTGTTTTATTATTATTAGTTTTTCTAGCGTTAGTTTATTTATTAGTTATTTGTTTTTTTAGTTTAGTTTTCTAGTTAGTTATTATTTTTTTAGTTATTATTAGTTTATTAGTTATTAGTTTTTTAATTTTTTAGTTATTAGTTTTTATTATTAGTTAGTTTTTTTAGTTTATTAGTTAGTTATTATAGTTATTAGTTTATTATTATTCATTTTATGTTTATTAGTTATTAGTTTAGTTAGTTTAATTATTAGTTTAGATTTATTAGTTTTTAGTTTCTTATTTAGATTATTATTTAGTTATTATTATTAGCTTTGTTAATTATTAGTCATTTATTATTATTAATTTTATTTAGTATTTTAGTTATTAGTTTATTAGTTATTTTTATTATTAGTTATTAGATATTAGTTTTAGTTATTATTATTAGTTAGTTATTAGTTAGTTTTATTATTAATTATTTATTTATTAGTTTATTAGTTTAGTTATTAGTTATTTAGTTTAGTTTTTTTATTAGTTATTATTTATTAGTTATTAGTTTAGTTTATCAGTTTATTATTTTTTAGTTAATTTATTTTTATTATTATTATTTATTAATTTAGTTATTAGTTTTTATTTCTAGTCATTTTTTATTTATTTATTAGTTATTATTAATTAGTTATTATGATTAGTTAGTTATTAGTTTATTATTAGTTATAAGTAGTTTTTAGTTTTATAAGTTATTTAATAGTTTAGTTTATTAGTTAGTTATTATTAGTTATATTAGTTTAGGTAGTTATTATTATTCGTTATTAGTTTGTTAGTTAGTTATTATTAGTTATTATTAGTTAGTTTTTTATTTTTTATTAGTTTTTTAGTTAGTTTTATTAGTTATTAGTTAGTTAGTTTATTATTAGTTAGTTATTAATTTTAGTTTATTAGTTTTTTTTATTAGTTAGTTTAGTTATTAGTTAGTTATTAGTTATTTTATTATTAGTTATTAGTTTTTAGTTTAGTTTATTATTATTATTAGTTTTTTTTTATTATTATTAGTTTATTAATTTTAGGTTTAGGTTTATTAGTTTTTTAGTTATTAGTTTTATTAGTTTATATTATTTCTTATTAGTTTAGTAGTTTTAGTTTGATTAGTTAGTTATTACTATTATTTATTATAACTTTAGTTATTTTATTAGTTTATTATTAGTTAGTAGTTAGTTAGTTATTATTAGTTTTTTAGTTTAGTTATTAGTTATTGGTTTATTAGTTTAATTATTATTAGTTAATTTTAGTTTATTAGTTATTAGGTTTAATTATTAGTTTAGTTAGTTTTATTAGTTAGTTTATTAGTTTATTATTTTAGTTTTTAGTTAGTTATTTAGTTTTTATTATCAGTTATTAGGTTAGTTATTATTAGTTAATTTATTTATTAGTTTATTATTATTAGTTATTAGTTATTATTAGTTAGTTAGTTTTTACTTATTAGTTTAGGTTATTAGTTGATTAATTTTTATTAGTTTATTATTTGTTTTAGTTAGTTATTTACTAGTTAGTTAGTTTTATTAGTTTATTATTAATAATTTATTAGTTTATTCATTTAATAGTTTTTTAGGTTTTATTCTAGTTATTAGGTTTTAGTTTATTAGTTTAGGTTTAGTTTTAGTTTTATTATTTTTATTATTAGTTATTTAGTTAATTATTAGTTTTATTAGTTTTATTAGTTATTATTAGTTTATTAGTTTAATTATTATTATTATTTTTTAGTTAGTTATTTAGTTAGTTATTATTTATTAGTTATTAATTATTAGTTTAGTTATTATTAGTTACTTAATTATTAGTTTAGTATTTAGGTTTATTATTAGTTTATTATTAGTTTAGTTAGTTATTAGTTTTTATTAGTTAGTTTATTAGTTAGTTTATTAGTTATTAGTTTAATTATAGTTAGTTTATTAGCTTATTAGTTTAATTTATTTTAGTTATTAGTTTAGATTTATTAGTTTTATTTAATTATTAGTTTATTAGTTTTTTTAGGTTAGTTAGTTTATTAGTTTATTAGTTTAGATTATTAATAATTAATTTAGTTAGCTTTAGAAATTAGGTTTAATTATTATTAGTTAGTTATTTAATTTGTTTTTTAGTTTAGTTATTAGGTTTAGTTTAGTTATTTATTATTATTAGTTTTGTTAGTTTTATTTAGTTAGTTATTAGTTAGTTTTAGTTTATTGGTTATTAATTATTAGTTAGTTTATTTAGTTATTAGTTAGTTTATTTAGTTATTAGTTAGTTATTAGTTTTAGTTTTTTTAGCCTAGTTAGTTAGTTTTTTAGTTTTTAGTTATAATTAGTTAGTTAGTTTTTTTAGTTTATTGGTTAAGTTTTTTTATTAGTTAGTTTTATTAGTTTTATTTAGTTTTATTAGGTTATTATGTTTTGTTATTAGTTTATTAATTATTAGGTTAGTTTAGTTATTAGTTATTAGTTTATTAGTTTTTATTAGTTAGTTAATCATTAGTTAGTTTAGTTTTTAGGTTTAGTTTAGTTATTTATTATTAGTTATTAGTTATTAGTTTTTTTATTTAGTTTTTATTATTTATTTAGTTTATTAGTTTTTAGTTAGTTTAGTTATAGTTATTATTTATTATTTTATTTATTAATTTATTTAGTTAGTTATTAGTTTAGTTATTAGTTTTTATTAGTTTTTATTACATTATTATTAGTTATTATTTTATTAGTTTTAGTTTTTAATTATTATTAGTTAGTTTTACATTTTATTATTAGTTATTAGCTATTATTATTGGTTATTAGTTTTTAGTTTTTATTAGTTAATTATTACAAGTAAGTTTTATTTGCTATTTAATTTAGTTATTTTAGATAGTTATTATTAGTTAGTTTTTAGTTTAGTTTAGTTAGTTATTTAGTTATTAGTTTTAGTTTTAGTTATTTTATTATTTAGTTATTAGTTAGTTTTATTAGTTTATTATTTATTAGTTTATTAGTTAATTTTTTATTTATTATTAGTTTATTAGTTAGTTAGTTTTTATTAGTTTTATTAGTTTAGTTAGTTAGTTTAGTTTAGTTATTAGTTTATTAGTTTATTAGTTAGTTTTATTAGTTAGTTTTATTAGTGTTTAGTTTAGTTAGTTATTATTAGTCAAGTTATTATTTTTTATAAGTTTTTATTATTAGTTAGCTATTATTATTAATTAGGTTATTTTATTAGTTATTAATTTTAGTTTAGTTATTTAGTTATTAGTTTTAGGTTTTTATTATTAATTATTTATTTAGTTATTTATTAGTTTTATCATTTAATTTATTTTTTTAGTTTATTAGTTATTAGTTTAGTTATTAGTTTTTGTTTATTAGTTTAGTTTATTAGTTTTAGTTATTAGTTTTAGTTATTAGGTTTTAGTTATTAGTTTTATTAGTTTTATTATATTGTTATTAGTTAGTTAGTTTTATTTTATTAGTTTAGTTATTTAGTTTTATTATTATTTATTAGTTAGTTTTATTTTATTTAGTTTAGTTATTAGGTTTATTAGTTTATTATCATTATTATTACTATTTATTAGGTTAGTTTTATTAATTATTAGTTATTAGTTTAGTTATTATTATTAGTTTAGTTATTTAATTATTATTTTGTTTTAGTTAGATTTAATTATTAGTTTTTTAGGTTTTATTAGTTTAGTTTTTAGTTATTAGTTAGTTAGTTTAGTTATTTTTTATTTTAGTTACTAGTTTTGTTATTAGTTATTATTAGTTAGTTAGTTATTATTAGTTTTAGTTTTATTAGTTATTAGTTTTTTTAGTTATGAGTTTAGTTATTAGTTAGGTTATTAGCTATTTATTAGTTAGTTATGATTAGTTTTATTTAGTTTTAGTTATTAGTTTTATAAGTTATTTTTTAGTTAGTTAGTTATTAGTTATTATTATTAGTTTATCAGTTAGTAGTTATTATTATTTATTATTTTTGTTATTAATTATTAGTTTAATTATTTAGTTATTTTATTTAGTTTAGTTATTTATTATTAGTTTAGTTAGTTATTTTATTAGTTATTAGTTAGTTAGTTATTTAGTTTAATTATTAGTTCAATTATTAGGTTTAATTATTATTTATTAGTTAGTTTTTATTAGTTTTATTATTTAATTATTTATTTATTAGTTTATTATTATTAGGTTTATTAGTTATTAGTTAGTTAATTATTATTAGTTAGTTATTAGTTTATTATTAATTTATTTGTTTAGTTGTTAGTTATTAATTATTAGTTTTATTTGTTAGTTATTACTTAGTTATTAGTTTAGTTATAATTTAGGTTTAGTTAGTTTTAGTTATTAGTTAGTTTTTACTTTTTATTAGTTATTAATTAGTTTTATTAGTTATTATTATTATTAGTTATTAGTTTATTTACTTTTATTATTTATTATTAGTTAGTTAGTTGGTTATTTTATTTAGTTTTATTAGTTATTACATTTTAGTTATTATTATTAGTTTTTTAGTTTATTTTATTAGTTAGTTATTAGTTAAGTTATTATTAGTTTGTTAGTTTTAGTTTAGTTAGTTTGTTATTGTTAGTTAGTTAGTTTAGTTATTAGTTATTATTAGTTAGTTATTTAGTTTAGTTTATAGTAGTTATTTGTTATTAGTTATTAATTAGTTAGTTTTTAGTTTATTAGTTATTTAGTTTATTAGTTTAGTTTAGTTATTTAGTTTTTATTATTAGGTATTTAATTTTTAGTTAGTTATTTAGTTTAATTATTACTTTAGTTAGTTTATTAGTTAGTTTGGTTATTAGTTTTAGTTATTAGTTATTATTTATTAGTTAGTTTTTATTAGTTTTATTATTTATTATATTATTTATTAGTTTTATTATTTATTATATTATTTATTAGTTTATTATTATTAGGTTTTAGTTGTTAGTTAGTTAGTTTTTATTAGTTAGTTATTAGTTTATTATTTGTTTATTAGTTTAGTTATTAGTTAGTTTTTAGTTATTAGTTTAGTTATTATTTAGGTTTAGTTAGTTTTAGTTATTAGTTAGTTTTTAGTGTTTACTAATTATTAGTTAGTTTTAATGATTATTATTATTATTATTATTATTATTAGTTAGTTTATTTACTTTTATTATTTATTATTAGTTAGTTAGTTAATTATTTTATTTAGTTTTATTAGTTATTAATTTTTAGTTA
Source organism: Cymbidium sinense (assembly GCA_021442155.1). NCBI lineage: Eukaryota > Viridiplantae > Streptophyta > Magnoliopsida > Asparagales > Orchidaceae > Cymbidium > Cymbidium sinense. The sequence goes on along the minus strand of JAKCPB010000846.1, from coordinate 12,676 downwards.
TTACTATTAGTTTTTTAGTTTAGTTTATTAGTAAGTTATTAGTTATTAGTTTATTACTAGTTAGTTAGTTTTAGTTTAGTTAGTTATTTATTATTAGTTTTTAGGTTTTTTTATTATTAGTTAGTTAGTTTAGTTATTAGTTTTTTAGTTATTTAGTTTAGTTATTATTAGTTATTATTTAGTTAGTTTTAGTTTATTAGTTTAGTGTATTAATAATTTAGTTTGTTAGTTTAGTTTAGTTATTAGTTATTTAGTTTTTATTATTAGGTTTTTAGTTTTCAGTTCATTTTACTTATTAGTTACCTAGTTAGTTTTTGGTTTAGTTAGTTTATTTAGTTAGTTTTATTTTATTTATTATTATTATTATTAGTTTATTATTAGTTATTAGTTTATTAGTTTTTATTAGTTTATTATTATTATTTATATTAGTTATTAGTTTATTAGGTTTATTAGTTTAGTTTATTAGTTATTAGTTAGTTTTAGTTTATTAGTTTTATTAGTTATTTAGTTATTAGTTTTATTAGTTTATTATTTTATTAGTTTTATTAGTTTGTTATTTATTAGTTAGTTTATTAGTTGGTTTATTAGTTTATTTAGTTATTACCTTATTGGTTTTAGTTAGTTTAGTTATTTAGTTTTATTTGGTTTATTATTAGTTATTTTAGTATTTTATTTAGTTTGTTATTAGTTTTATTATTTAGTTATTATTATTAGTTATGAGTTATTATTAATTATTAGTTTAGCTTTTATTTTATTAGTTAGTTAGTTAGTAGTTATTATTTATTTTATTATTAATTTAGATTTTAGTTTTTATTTTTATTTGTTATTTATTAGTTTAGTTTTTATTAGTTATTAGTTAGTTATTATTATTAGTTTTAATTATGAATAGTTAGTTTTTAGTTAGTTTATTTTTAGTTAGTTTATTTTTAGTTATTAGTTATTAGTTATAGTTAGGTTATTTATTTATTAGTAATTATTATTGGTTTTATTAGTTATTTAGTTTAGTTATTATTATTATTAGTTTTAGTTTATTAGTTTATTAATTTATTAGTTTTTTAGGTTTTATTATTAGTTAGTTTAGTTAGTTTTATTAGTTATTAGTTTAGTTATTTAGTTTATTATTATTAGTTATTATTAGTTAGTTTATTAGTTAGTTAGTTTAGTTTATTTTTATTATTATTAGTTATTATTAGTTATTAGTTATTAGTTTAGTTAGTTTTATCAGTTTTTAGTTTTTATTTAGTTATTAGTTTTTTTAGTTTATTACTACTTTATAATATTAGGTTTTATTAGTTATTAGTTAGTTTTAGTTATTAGTTATTATTAATTTTATTATTTTTATTATGTTATTAGTTTATTAGATATTATTTAGTTATTACTTTAGTTATTATTAGTTAGTTTAGTTATAAGTTTTTAGGTTATTAGTTTATTTTATTTTTTATTAGTTTAGTTATTATGAGTTTATTAGTTATTTAGTTTATTTATTAGTTAGTTAGTTTTAGTTTTAGTTATTATTATTATTATTATTAGTTTAGTTATTATTTAGTTATTAATTTATTACTTTTTAGTTTATTAGTATTAATAGTTTTTTAGTTTATCAGTTTAGGTTATTATTAGTTAGTACTTTTATTAGTTTATTATTAGTTTTAGTTATTATATATAGTTATTATTATTAGTTATTAGTTCATTAGTTTATTATTATTTATTTATTAGTTTAGTTTAGTTTATTAGTTATTAGTTTAGTTATTAGTTTGTTATGTTTATTATTAGGTTTTATTAGTTAGTTAGTTAGTTTAGTTTTTTTATTATTTATTAATTTATTTGTTAGGTTTTTTAGTTAGTTATTAGGTTTATTAGTTATTTGTTATTAGTTTATTCAATTTATTATTATTAGTTATTAGTTAGATATTCATTATTAGTTTAGTTTTATTAGTTATTTAGCTATTAGGTTTAGTTAATTGTTATTAGTTATTATTTATTAGTTAGTTAGTTTAGTTTAGTTAGTTAGTTTATTTAGTTTTTATTAGTTATTGGTTATTATTATTAGTTTTAGTTTTATTAGTTATTAAATTAATTATTAATTATTAGTTTTTAGTTTTAGCTATTATTAGGTTTAGGTTTAGGTTTAGTTATTAGTTAGTTATTGGTTTTATTATTTTATTATTATTAGTTTATTATTAATAGTTATTAGTTTTATAAGTTTAGTTATTAGTTAGCTATTAGTTAAGTTATTTATTTAGTTGTTATTATTAGTTATTATTAGTTATTGGTTATTTTTTGGTTATTATTAGTTATTCTACTTATTAATTTTAGTTAGTTTTTATTAGTTAGTTAGTGTAATTTTTATTGTGGTTATTATTAATTTTAGGTTAGTTATTTAGTTAGTTAGTTATTATTATTATTATTTATGTAACTATTAGCTAATTAGTTTTTTTAGTTTTTTATTTAGTTTTTATAAGTTATTAGTTTAGTATTATTAAGTTGATTAGTTATTAGTTTTATTATTAGTTAGTTATTTATTAGTTGTTAGTTTTATTATTAGTTTTATTATTATTAGTTTTAGTTAGTTATTATTAGTTTTAGGTAGTTATTATTTATTATTTATTAGTTATTAGTTTAGTTATTGTTAGTTTTATTAGTTTTATTAGTTTATTTATTAGGTTTTAGTTTATTAATTATTAGTTAGTTATTAGTTAGTTTTTAGTTTATTATTTTGTTAGTTTTAGTTATTATTATTATTATTATTATTTAGTTATTAGTTAGTTAGTTTTAGTTATTAGTTATTATTAGTTTAGTTATTAGTTAGTTATTAGTTAATTAGTTTATTAGTTATTAGTTATTAGTTTTAGTTTAGTTAGTTACTTATTTATTAGTTATTAGTTATTAGTTAGTTATTTAGTTATTTAGTTTTATTAATTTTATTAATTATAGTTAGTTTTATTAGTTTTAGTTTAGTTTTATTAGGTTTATTATTATTAGTTTTTAATTTAGTTATTTAGTTTTAGTTATTAGTTATTATTAGTTAGTTTTATTAGTTAATTTTTATTATTAGTTAGTTTTAGTTAATTTTATTATTAGTTTATTTTATTAGTTACTTACTTATTACTATTAGTAGTTTCATTTTATTTAATTTTTTAGTTATTATTTTAGTTATTAGTTATTATTTATTATTAGTTAGTTTTATTAGTTTATTAGTTATTAGATTGGTTATTAGTTAGTTAGTTATTAATTTTTTTTCAATTTTATTAGTTTTAGTTTTTAGTTTTATTAGTTTATTTATTAGGTTTTATTAGTTTAGTTTGTTAGTTATTATTATTAGTTATTATTAATTTCTATTTATTAGTTTATTTATTAGTTTTTTTAGTTAGTTATTATTATTATTAGTTAGTTTCATTGGTTTTTTAGTTAGTTTGGTTTAGTTAATAGTTTATTAGTTATTTAGCTTTTTTAGTTAGTTATTATTAGTTATTAGTTTTAGTTATTATTAGTTTGGTTATTAGGTTTATTATTGGTTATTAATTTTGGATTTTTAGTTTATTATTATTTAGTTAGTTTGTTATTAGTTTAGTTATTAGTTATTAGTTAGTTATTAGTTATTATTATTATTTAGTTTTTAGTTTATTATTATTTTAGTTATTAATAGTTATTTAGTTATTAGTTATTATTATTAGTATAGTTATTAATTTATTACTGTAGTTGGTCTAGTTATTAGTTAGTTATTAGTTATTAGTTAGTTTTTAGTTATTAGTTAGTTATTATTAGTTATCAGTTACTTATTTATTAGTTTTATTAGTTTTTAGTTTTATTAGTGATTAGTTTTATTAGTATTAGTTAGTCATTATTATTATTAGTTTTAGTTATTTATTTAGTTATTAATTATTAGTTTAGTTAGTTTAGTTTTTATTATTTAGTTTTTGCTATTAGTTTTAGTTAGTTATTAGTTTATTAGTTAGTTATTTAGTTATTTATTATATTTATCATTTAGTTTACTAGATTTTATTAGTTATTAGTTAGTTAGTTTATTATTTAGTTATTAGTTTTTAGTTTTAGTTATTAGTTAGTTAGTTTTTTTAGTTATTAGGTTTAGTTATTAGTTTTAGTTTATTAGTTTATTAGTTATTATTTAGTTATTTATCTTTATTATTAGTTAGTTATTATTAGTTTTATTAGTTAATATTAGTTATTGGGTTTAGTTTAGTTAGTTTTATTTAGTTATTAGTTTATTATTTATTATTAGTTAATTATTAGTTTATTAGTTTAGTTTTATTTTATTAGTTATTAGGTTATTTATTTATTAGTTATTAGTTAGTTATTATTAGCTATTATTAGTTTAGTTTAGTTTATTTAGTTTTTAGTTAGTTATTATTTGTTTAGTTAGTTTTAGTTAGCTTATGTATTAGTTTATTAGTTATTTATTAGTTAGTTTTATTTAGTTTTAGTTATTAGTTTTAGTATTTATTAGTTATTTATTTTTTAGTTTATTATTTATTAGTTTTTTTTAGCTTAGTTTATTTAGTTTTATTTGGTTATTTAGTTTTTAGTTTATTAGTGTATTATTATTAGTTTTATCAATTATTTTTATTAGTTAGTTATTTAGTTATTATTAGTTATTAGTTTAGTTAGTTTTTGTTAGTTATTAGTTTTATTATTAGTTTTAATTATTAGTTAGTTTTATTAGTTTAGTTATTTGTTTAGTTAGTTATTAGTTTTATTAGTTTTAACTATTATTTTATTAGATTTTAGTTAGCTATTATTTAGTTATTTAGTTTATTAATTTTAGTTTATTAGATATTTAGGTTTTAATTGATTAGTTATTAGTTTATTTAGTTATTAGTTTAGTTTTTAGTTATTATTAGTTAGTTATTTAGCTATTAATTTTACTAGTTTTAGGTTTAGTTTTAGTTAGTTATTTAGGTTTTATTAATTATTAATTATTAGTTAGTTTTATTAGTTATTAGTTTAATTTAGTTATTATTAGTTATTTATTTATTATTATTAGTTAGTTATTATTATTATTATTAGTTAGTTTAGTTAGTTTTATTATTATTACTAGTTATTAATTAATTTAATGAGTTAGTTAGTTTATTAGTTTATTAGTTAGTTAGTTTTAATTTAGTTTTATTAGTTATTTTATTAGTTTATTATTAGTTATTAGTTTATTATTTTATTAGTTATTATTAGTTTAGTGATTATTTTTTATTAGTTATTTATTAGTTATTTTTAGTTAGTTATTATTTGTTATTATTATTATTAGTTTATTAGTTAGTTATTAGTTATTGGTTTTATTAGGTTTAATTATTAGTTATTTATTTATTAGTTAGTTAGTTTTGTTACTTAGTTTTTATTTTATTAATTTTAATTAGTAATGTGTTTTTAGTTAGTTTTATTAATTTAGTTAGTTAGTTTTAGTTATTTTATTACTAGCTAGTTAGTTAGTTATTTATTAGTTATTAGTTTGTTTTAGTTATTATTTTAGGTTATTAGTTTAGTTATTATTTAGCTTAGTTATTTACTATTAGTTATTAATTATTTAGTTTACTTAGTTTTTATTTGTTAGTTATTAGTTATTTTTTTCTTATTATTAATTATTATCAGTTAGTTATTAGTTTATTAGTTATTAGTTAGTTAGTTAGTTAGTTTATTTAGTTTATTAGTTATTTATTATTAGTTATTTAGTTATTAGTTATTAGTTTTGTTTTTAATTTAGTTATTATTAGTTATTAGTTTAGTTTTATTAGTTTTAGTTAGTTATTAGTTTTTGTTGGATATTAGTCATTAATTAGTTGGTTATTAGCTTTATTAGGTTTTAGTTTTTGGTTATTAGTTAGTTTAGATTATTAGTTCATTTTTATTAGTTATTATTTGTTATTAGTTTTATTAGTTTAGTTTTAGTTAGTTTTTGGTTAGTTTTAATTTTAGTTTTAGTTATTAGTTAATAGTTATTAGTTTTTATTAGTTAGTTTATTAGTTAGTTAATTTTAGTTATTAGGTTTTTTAGTTTTTATTAGTTTTAGTTATTAGTTATTAGTTAGTTATTTATTAGTTTAGTTTTATTAGTTACTACTTTATTTACTTATTACTAGATTTATTAGTTATTAGTTTTAGTTTATTTATCATTTAGTTAGTTTAGTTTATTATTAGTTATTAATTAAGTTAGTTTTAGTTTAGTTATTTGTTAGTTTATTAGTTTTATTAATTATTAGGTTTAATTTTTTATTAGTTATTAGTTTTTTAGTTTAGTTATTAGCTTATTAGCTTATTAGTTATTAGTTAGTAATTTAGTTTTTAGTTAGTTTTTATTACTTATTAGTTTTTTTGTTATTAGTTAGTTATTAATTTATTAGTTTATTAGTTTAATAGTTTTTAGTTTATTTAGTTTTAGTTTATTATTTTTTTTAGTTTTAGTTAGATAGGTTTTTTTAGTTATTTAGTTTATTATTAGTTTTTGTTTAGTTATTTATTTAGTTATTATTATTATTAGTTAGTTATTTTTATTATTAGTTTATTAGTTTTGTTAATTTTTTATTTATTAGTATAGTTAGTTTTTATTACTAATTAATAATTATTAGTTTAGTTAGTTTATTTATTAGTTATTAGTTTATTAATTAGTTTTTTTAGTTTTATTTATTAGTTAGTTAGTTAGTTATTAGTTATTATTATTATTAGTTTTAGTTTTTATTTATTAGTTTCTTTTATTAGTTAAATTAATTTTAGTAATTAGGTTTAGTTTTATTATTAGTTATTTAGTTATTAATAGTTATTAGTTATTTTAATTATTAGTTATTAGTTTATTTTAGTAGTTTTATTAGTTTTTAGTTTAGTTAGTTTTATTAGTTAATTATTTAGTTATTATTAGTTGGTTATTAGCTTATTTTTTTATTAGTTAGTTTATTTAGTTTTATTAGTTATTATTCATTATTATTAATTAGTTTGTTATTATTAGTTAGTTAATTATTTAGTTTATTAGTTTTTTATTAATTAGTTGGTTATTTAGTTTATTAGTTATTTATTGGTTATTAGTTATGTTGGTTTTAGGTTTGGTTTTTGGTTTTAGTTGGTTATTAGTTTATTTGTTTATTAGTTATTTTATTATTTGTTAGTTTAGTTATTTTATTATTATTAGTTTAGTTAGTTTTAGTTTATTAGTTTTGTTAGTTATTATTAGTTATTAGTTATTAGTTTATTAGTTAGTTTTAGTTTATTATTATTATTAGTTAATTTAGTTTATTAGTTTATTAGTTTAGTCAGTTAGTTATGATTAGTTAGTTTAGTTATTTAGTTTTAGTTATTAGTTTACATAATAGTTATTTAGTTATTATTAATTTTAGTTAGTTATTAGTTATTATTATTATTTAGTTTATTAGTTTATTAGTTTAGTTACTATTAGTTTTTAGTTAGTTTAGTTATTTAGTTTATTAGTTTTATAACTTATTTAGTTTTTAGGTATTAGTTATAGTTATTAATTTATTAGTTTTTTAGTTTTATTATTATTTTTATTAGTTAGTTTTATTTAGTTAGTTTAGTGGCTTTATTTTAGTTATTAGTTATTAGTTTAGTTTTATTTGTTTTATTATTAGTTATTAGTTAGTTATTAATTAGTTATTAGTTTAGTTATTAATTTTATTAGTTATTATAGTTAGTTTAGTTTATTTATTTTAGTTAGTTTATTAGTTTTTAAGTTTATTATTATTTGTTTATATTAGTTATTATTAGTTATTTTATTTTATTAGTTTTTATTGGGTTTATTAATAGTTTATTATTATTATTAGTTATTAGTTATTAGTTTAGTTATTAGTTTTAGTTATTATTTATTAGTTATTAGTTTAGTTTAGTTTGATTTTTTAGTTATTAGTTAGTTATTTTAGTTTTATAGTTAGTTATTATTATGTTATTATTATTTATTGTTATTATATTTTAATTATTTATTAGTTATTAGTTTATTTTTTTTAGTTTTAGTTTTATTATTAGTTAATTTAATTTAATATTATTTTTTACTTATTTATTAGTTTATTAGTTTAGTTTAGTTTTAGATAGGGTTTATTAGTTATTTAGTTATTAGTAGTTATTAGTTAGTTATTATTATTAGTTATTTTAGTTAGTTATTAGTTAGTTAGTTATTATTAGTTATTATTAGTTATTAGTTTTAGTTATTATTTTGTTTATTAGGTTTTATTATTAGTTATTACTCATTTAGTTTTTTAGTTTATTGCTATTATTTTTAGTTTATTAGTTATTAGTTAGTTTTTTATTATTAATTGTTAGTTTATTATTAGTTATTTAGTTTTTAGGTTTTTATTAGTTCTATTATTATTTTAGTTATTAGTTCTTAGTTTATTAGTTTTTTAGTTTAGTTATTTAGTTATTAGTTATTATTAGTTTATTTTAGTAAGTTTAGTTTTATTGGTTAGTTATTATTATTAGTTTTAGTTAGTTTTTATTAATTATTTAGTTTAGTTATTAGTTTCTTTTGTATTTTTAAGTTTTTATGGTTATTTATTAGTTTAGTTATTAGTTTTAGTTCTATTATTATTAGTTATTAGGTGTTTTATTAGTTTTATTCATTTTATTAGTTATTATTAGTTAGTAAGTTTTAGTTAGGTTATTTATTTATTAGTTATTATTAGTTATTAATTTTAGTTATTTATTATTTAGTTTTATTAGTTTATTATTAGTTATTATTTATTTTATTTAGTTTTATTATTTATTATTATTAGGTTTATTAGATAGTTAGTTTTTAGTTTAGTTATTAGGTTTAGTTATTAGGTTTAGTTTTTAGTTAGTTTTTTATTAGTTTGTTAGGCTTTATTATTTAGTTATTTAGTTTTTTTAGTTATTTATTATTAGTTTTATTAGTTAGTTTTATTATTATTATTAGTTAGTTTAGTTATTAGTTATTTAGTTAGTTTTTATTAATTTTAGTTATTTAGTTATTAGGTTTTAGTTAGTTATTAGTTGATTTTATTTAGTTATTTTTATTATATTAGTTTATTAGGTTTTTTATTAGTTTTTTATTTAGTTATTTATTATCAATTAGTTTTTTTTTGTTAGGTTTTATTAGTTATTATTATTTAGTTATTAGTTTAGTTTATTAGTTTTTTATTAGTTCATTTTAGTTTTTTGGTTTTATGGTTTAATTATTTAGTTATTAATTTTAAAAAGTTATTAGAGTTAGTTAGTTATTATTAGTATTATTAGTTTAGTTTAGTTTTTTTAGTTTTATTTATTATTATTCTTTGGTTATTTATTATTATTAGTTGGTATTATTATTATTATTATTTATTATTATTATTAGTTATTAGTTAAGTTATTATTAGTTAGTTATTAGTTTAGTTAGTTATTTTTTTATTATTATTAGTTATTAGTTTATTAGTTAGTTTATTATTAGTAATTATTTATTAGTTTTCATTATTATTAGTTAGTTATTAATTTAGTTATTATTAGTTTAGTAGTTTTAGTTAGTTATTTTTATTAGTTTTATTATTTTTATTTTAGTTATTAGTTTATTTTAGTTATTATCTACCTTATTATTATTAATTATTATTATTAGTTATTAGTTAGGTTATTTTGGTTTTAGCCTTTATTATTATTAGTTAGTTTAGTTAGTTAATTATTATTAGTTAATTAGATTTTAGTTAGTTATTAGTTAGTTTAGTTTATTAGTTTTAATTTAGTTAGTTATTATTATTATTAGGTTTTTAGTCTTATTTTTATTTAGTTAGTTAGTTAGTTTATTAGTTAGTTTAGTTTTTATTAGTTTTATTTTATTAGTTATTAGTTTATAAGTTATTAGTTATTAGTTTTAGGTTTAGTTAGTTATTATTAGTTTAGTTTTTAGGTTTTATTAGTTATTAGTTTAGTTTAGTTATTTATTTTAGTTATTATTAGTTATTATTATTATTAGTTTAGTTAGGTTTTATTTGGTTAGTTATTTTATTTCATCATTACTATTAGTTATTTTAGTTATTATTAGTTATTTATTATTAGTTTAGTTAGTTTAGTTTTTTTAATTAGTATTTAGTTATTTTTATTTATTAGTTTATTAGTTATTATATTAGTTATTATTAGTTCTTACTTATTAGTATTATTATATTAGTTAGTTAGTTTTATTATTTTAGTTTTTTAGTTATTAGTTATTATTATTATTTTTTTTAGTTATTAATTATTTAGTTTAGTTTTTATTTATTATTTTATTAGTTTAGTTTATTAATTTATTTTATTTTTATTAATTATTAGTTATTAGTTTTTATTAGTTATAGTTTACTATTATTATTATTTATTTTAGTTATTAGTTATTAATTTAGTTATTTATTAGTTTTATTAGTTATTAGTTAGTTTAGTTTTTATTAGTTAGTTTATTTAGTTATTATTTTAGTTTAATTAGTTGTTATTAGTTATTATTAGTTATTAGTTTATTATTTTTTTAGTTTAGTTATTATTATTAGTTAGTTATTTAGTTATTAGTTAAGTTTTTAGTTTATTAGTTTATTATTATTATTATTTAGTTATTAGTTTTAATTAGTTATTTATTTAGTTAGTTATTATTAGTTTTTAGTTAGTTATTAGCTTTAATTATTAGTTATTTTAGTCAGTTAATTTATTTAGTTTATTAGTTTTTAGTTATTTAGTTTATTATTATTAGTTATTATTAGTTATCATTTATTTGTTAGTTAGTTAGTTTATTAGTTATTTATTTGTTATTAGTTATTAGTTTATTAGTTATTAATTATTATTATTACTAATTTAGTTTATTATTAGTAATATTATTAGTTATTATTATTAGTTTATTATTTTTGTTATTATTTATTATTTTATTAGGTTTAGTTTAGTTTTTAAGGCTTATTTTATTATTAGTTTTAATTAGTTATTAGTTAGTTATTAGTTTAGTTTAGTTATTAGTTATTTAGTTTATTAGTTTATTTATTATTTTATTATAGTTATTAATTATTAGTTATTAGTTTAGTTAGTTTAGTTATTTTATTATTAGTTATTAGTTATAATTTTATTAATTTTAGTTATTAGGTTTTTTATTAGTTAGTTATTTAGTTATTTTATTAGTTTAGTCAATTTAGTTATTATTATTATTATTATTATTATTATTATTATTTAGTTTATTAGTTATTAGTTTATTAGTTTTAGTTATTAGTTATTAGTTTATTAGTTATTATTAGTTATTAGTTTTTTATTTAGTTATTTAATTTTATTATTAGTTTATTAGTTTTAGTTAGTTTTATTAGTTATTTATTTATTATTATTTAGTTATTAGTTAGATTTTATTTAGTTGCCAGTTTAGTTATTTATTCATTAGTTTTAGTTATTATTAGTTTTAGTTTAGTTTTTTAGTATTTTATTGAGTTATTATTATTAGTTTTATTATTTATTATTATTATTTATTATTATTGTTATTATTTTATTAATTATTAGTTAGTTATTATTTATTATTTTATTAGTTATTATTAATTATTATTTTAGTTATTATTTAGTTATTGTTAGTTTAGTTAGTTAGTTATTTATTAGCTAGTTTAGTTTATTAGTTAGTTATTAGTTTTATTAGTTATTATTAGTTAGTTAGTTTATTATTAGTTTATTTATTATTTATTTAGTTATTAGTTTAGTTATTTTATTATTTATTATTAGTTTATTTGTTTTAATAGTTTTATTATAAGTTTTTAGCTAGTTAGTTAGGTTTTTTAGATTTTTTAGTTATTAGTTATTATTATAGTTATTCAGTTTAGTTATTTGGGCTATTTTAATTATTAGCCTATTATTAGTTAACATTAGTTAGCTAGTTTATTATTAGTTTAGTTTATTAGTTTTTTTATTTTTTAGCCATTTTAGTTAGTTTTATAGTTATTAGCTTATTAGTTTTTAGTCATTAGCCTACTATTACATTATAGCCATTAGCCTTTAGTCTTAGTCTTTAGCTCTTTATTTCTTATCATTAACTATTTTAGCTTATTTAAGTATTAGTCACTTAGTCTTAGATAGTCATTAGTCTTAGCTATTAGTCTATTTAGCCTTTAGTATTAGCCTAGCCTTACTTTCATCAGTTAGTCATTAGTCTTGTCATGTGTCCATTAGTTTATTTAGTCATTGTCAGTCAGTTAGTTTATTATTAGCCTATTAGTTAGTCAGTTCTCTAGCCTTTAATAATCAGTTTAGCTCTAGCTGGCTGTGATCTAGCCTTTTAGCCAGTTAATTTACGCTATCAGGCTCCATTAGTCTCAATTAGCCAGTTTAGCTTCAATAGTCTAGTTTAGCTTTTGTTAGTCTTTATTAGTTTAATTTATTAGTTTAGTTAGTAGTTTTTAGCTCTAGTTTTAGCTCAATATTAGTTTTAGTTTTGGGCCATTAGTTTAGTTAGTTAGTTTTATTAGTCATTAGTTCATTTTATTAGTTTTATTTAATATTTAGTTAGTTAATAGTTTAGTTAGTTTTATTTTATTATTAGGTCTATTATTAACATTATTTGTTTTTATGCATTATGTTTTAGTGTTTTAGTTTTATTATTAATTTACCATTAGTTTTTTACCGACATTTTAGTTTTTAAGTTATTACTACATCATTAGTTTTAGTAGTTTGTTTAGTTTTCGGTTAGTTATTGATTTTATTATTAGTTATTTTAGTTTAAATATTAGTGAGTTTAGTTTTACCTAGTTATTTGGCATTAATATTATTT
>JAKCPB010000845.1:0-114321 GCA_021442155.1 Cymbidium sinense | reverse complement strand
ATTATCTTTAAAAATTAATCATAATTCGATGAATAAAAAAGTACAGCACTGGGACTCAATTTCTATTAAAGTAAAGACAATCAAAATGAATATCAAGTTGAATCTCAAACCTCAAATCTTATTTTCAATTTTTGACATCTAATCTATTTATTCATAACTGCTATTTTATCAGCAGTAAGTAATTGTAAGATCTGAGATAACTACTAATTTTTCAATCATTTATAAGCACAAAATAACAAACGACAAACAAACATACACTTAAATTTAAAACTTAAAACACAAAGAAGTCACTTAAAATACACATAAAATATACATAAATACACATTAAAATATAAATACACTTCTAAACATACATATCCAACACCACATGCCTAAACCCTAAAACATAATTACACTCCAAAAAGTTATTTACTGTTAGTAAGTAATTGTAATAACTAATATAACTATTAATTCTCCCAATCACCCATGAGCACAAAACAACACACGACAAATAAACATACAATCATATTCATTGTTTAAAACACAAAAAAGTTAAAAATATATAAAATAAATATACTTAAACAAATATAACAATACATACATAAACCCTAAAACTTACATTATTTTTAAAATATTTAAAATATCATGTATTTGAATCTATTTTCTTTTTAAAATTTATATTTTTCAAAATCAATAAATGCCTAAATTTAATTAATGATAAATGGTAATTACATGCAAACATAATAATGTATTACCTATATGAATTTGGTTCTTCTTGGTTTGTACTTGAATATTCCATTGAAGAAATTAGTTTTGCCATGATCTTAGTTTTAGCGTTAGAGCAATTTATACTGTCTGGTCTTTGCTCTATCACGTTTTCTACAGTAATAGTGTTTCTGAATTTAATTTTTCTATGCTAAATATAATTTCAATTGGCATGCAATCAGAAAACATGTGTTTTGGCTAGTAGCAATTACAAAATTCTAAACATCAAAGTTTAAAAGAACTTCAAGCCAAAATATTATGAGTGTCAATTAGTCAGATTCAAATTTCGCGGATTTGAGCGAGCGAAGAAAAAAAAAACCTTCAAGGCACATTATTAAACCATTTCAACTTTATTTAATATTCAAACAAAGACTTTAATCATAAGTTTCGATTGTTGCTACTTTGTTCTTCTATCATAACAACAACTAAGACTTCAAATCAAGAATCTGAATTTTCTTATAATTACAGATCAGCTTTACTGCAGTTTTGTTTCCAGCAGTATCATTGGCCTCGGACAAGCTTCATATCTCACCAAATTTCCAGAACACCTTCTATAAATCAATTCCAGGTATGATGAATCCCAAATATTATTTATATATTTAAAAAAAAACAACTAATATCACAAAAACCCTTTCAAACTTACAGATCCACTATTCTGGCCAGTTTTTTATAATTGCCATTGCTGCCGCAATCATTGCAAGCCAGGCCATGATATCTGGAGCATTTTCTATCATTCAGCAATCTCAAGGTCTATCTTGCTTTCCAAGAGTAAAAGTTATCCATACTTCTACAGAATATGAGGGCCAAGTCTATATTCCAGAGATAAATTATGCATTAATGGTTGCCAGTGTGTTAGTGACTGCGAGTTTCAGAAGCACAACGCACATCGAAAATGCATATGGTAAGATAAGAAATAATCATTGATCATTACCAGATAATCAATCATGTTACATGTTCAGATCCACAGAAAGATGATCTAGATATAAGCATGAAACAAGAACTGAAAAAAAAAAAAATCTTCAAATGTTGCAGAGGGAGAAATACTGGAAATTATGATTTATTTGTGTTCAGTTCATTCACTTATTGAGCCCAACACGAGTTTCTTAGAAATATAAATTCTACTTGAAATTCATATACAGATTTTAGAATATACATATCATCATATATATGTGCATATATTCATATAAATATAAATATATGAAAATGAATATACACATTCATACATGTATATGTACACATTTATACAAAATACACATAAGTGTGCATGCATAATGCATATGAACATATTATGCATTGCGTACATGCGCATCACGCTGTCTCTTCCAGATGTATGTATACATAATCGCGAGCGTAAGCACACACGCAAAATCTCACGTATGTATGTAATCGCATATGATGCACATTACACGTGTCTTTGTATGAACGTACATTCATGTGCACGCGCAAACACATGCACGCAATCAAGTTATTATTAAGCCAAACACGATTGAACAATGCATTATTTGTATGTGGCTTGTTAAAGATGCAAGCTTATAAAAACTAATTGAACTAGAGCTAATTATCGAGCGGAACACAAATGAACGAGAAGGACGAGCTTTCAAAAAACCCTAAATTAAACACAATCTAATCAGTATGTCTAGAAGTGTGCATTAACTTTTTTCTAACTGTTGCTTTCTAACCAAAAAGGCTATAAATAGAAATGGCATGGAACAGCTTATAAGTAACCATGACCTTAATGTAAAAACTTCTAAACAATTTCATATTCACTGCAGCAACATATCAACTTCAGGTGACCGTTAGAAATGTTCTAAAATAGAAATTTCGGACTGATTCATCAGATTTGATACTATTGTTAGTGCCAAAAATATACTCTCACTTTTTTTTATAACCTTTCACTCCGCAGGAATCGCAGTCGTTTCAGTAATGCTAATAACAACAGCGCTGGTGACATTAGTAATGCTTCTGATATGGAAAACAAGCATTTGGTGGATTTCATTGTTTGTGATAGTAATTGGTGGAATAGAAGCCATATATCTATCAGCAGTTCTGTCAAAGTTTGTAAAAGGAGGCTTCCTTCCATTGGCATTTGCATTGTTTCTCATGCTGATAATGGGCATATGGCATTATGTCCACGTCAAATGCTACAATTTTGAGCTGGAGAACAAAGTTTCAAGTAATTACATACAAGAATTAGCCTGTGATAGAAACGTTGCAAGAATACCAGGAATCGGACTTCTATACTCAGAACTAGTCCATGGCATCCCGCCCATATTTCGTCACTTTGTCGAAAAGATACCTTCGATCCACTCGGTATTTGTGTTAGTTTCAGTCAAGCATCTTCCGGTAAGCAAAGTCGATCCGCACGAACGTTTTCTTTTTCGACAACTTGAACCAAGAGAGTTCAGACTTTTCAAATGCGTGGTTCGTTATGGGTACAAAGATGCCATAGAGGTAGCTAAGGAGTTTGAGAAGACGCTCATTAAACAGCTGAAAGAATTCATTTACCATGAATTCTTCATTCAAGAGGTCGGTTCTTCACCACTGCAAAACTATCCGTTGGAAGAATCAGCAAGTGAAGCAACAGAAAGCAATCAGCAGCGAGGGATTGGCCACAATTCATGCAGATGAAATGCTGAAAGCGCAAGGTTCGGCCAGTCATTCTTCAGGATCAATACTTGCTGCTAATAACAGTAACCGGTCGGCAGACTCTTCAGGCAGAAGAGTTGGCACGCAGGTTCCGCCATTGAGGAGGAGAAGCAGTTCATTCAGAAGGAGATGGAGAAGGGAGTGGTATATCTACTGGGAGAAACGGAAATGGTGGCGAGGTCCAATTCTTCTATCATCAAAAGAGTGGTAGTAAACAATATCTATCATTTCATTAGGAGGAATTTCAGGCAGGGAGATGAGGCCATGTCGATTCCTAAGGCGAGGCTGCTCAAGGTTGGAGTGACGTATGAGATATAGATAAAACTGTGATTCCTTCTTCATGTTGTTCAGATGTTATACGATTACCGGGCATAGTTAATGACAAGAGATGGTGATTATTGAACTTCAGAAAATTAAAAGTATATATAAGTCTATGTAATTCACATTTCTCTCTACTCTCTAGAGATCTATCTTCGTTATTTCTATATTGCAGAAAAAGTTATTACTGTATGCCTCCCCTATGGTTCTGATAAATATTATCAAACCCAGAAATTTAAAAAGTTTTTCAACCACTTACCGTTAAAAGGGAGGGTATTTTAGTTATTAAATAAAAAAAATTAAAAATCAAAATCCTTGATTCTCATGCCATTTTCTAACCCTAATAATAAATATAAAATAAAGATAATGATCTTGATCTAAAAAAAATAAATGAATAGGCAACCAAAATAGAGAGAAGATGAATATACAAATGAGCCTACTCATCTTCATGCATCAAAAATAATGTTATATCATATCTAATTGAGTCTTATTCGGGTAAAATTCAAACCCACACGTTGAATCATATTTACACCCTTAATTATTTGATTATAGTGTCATATTTAAGGTGTGCTTGGTGCGGCGATGGTAGTACAGTGCTATGCCACACCGACCAAATCATTTACATCCTCGTCTAAATTTTGAAGACCTGAAAAGTTGTGTTTCTAATTACCTTCAGTGGAGCAGAAAGATGAGGTTGACTTTTGAAACTAAAAATAAAAAAAAATTTAGTACGTCACCATTTTCCTAAACAGATTCTTTTGTTGCACTTTCACAATTATTTTTTCATACAACTGTAATTATCCTAAACAGACCATTAATGTACAATATGTTGTGTGATAAACATTAGGTGAACTAGAACTCAAAAAGAAGGATGGTAAAATAAAAAATAATTAAAATATATTAAAATTTTAATTTTAATTTTTTAATCAAATGAATAAAAAAGGTTAAATAAAAATAACTAAGAATAACTTATAAATTAAGAAATATATCTCTTTAATATAGCCATTATGATTAAGTATTTTAAATTATATGTAATGCTTATTTTGTATCAAAATCACTAATTACTAATTTTGCATCAAAATATATTATAATATCATTCTCAATATATATCATCAATGCTCACAATAAAATCACAATAATCTTATCAAGATAATATTCATTACTAAAAAAGCACATTCAAATATTAGTCAAAACACGTAGTATCATAATCAATCTAATTAATCAATAAGATGATATATGTTCATTTTTTTTGTCTTAGCTAATATTTGACATAAGTCAAAAATTATGAAAAGTTTTTAAGAAATTACTTTTAATGACCTTAAATTTTAAAATTCTCTAATTAAAAGTTTAAGTGTATTATTTTAATATTTTAAGTCTTCAGGATAAAATTTAATTATAAATTAATAAATATCATTAATTTTGAATGGTAAACATTCGACTTTAAAATCTAATACTAAACTCAAAATCAATATTATTTCTCATTATGATAAAACGTTTTCATCATCTAGAGTAAGAAGCACTCATATCTAGAATATCAATAGCTTATTTTCCATGAAATAATCTCACCTTCTTAAACAAAGAATACAATATTATTTCTTTTGAAATCTTTAAGATGTTTGAAACTACTATATATATGATAATTAAATTTTGATATAATAAATACTAAATAAAATTGAAAATATAATATTAAAGTGCTCAATAAAAATCTAAATATGACGATTGCATTCCTTAACTAATCCTTGATTCCACCACTGATGATAACTATTATAATTGCACTTTAACATAACAAATTTATAATTTATTGTAATAAAGTTGTTTGATTGCAGCGTAACATCAATCATATTCAAATTATATTTGAATCTTGTTATGATGGTGCTTGAGGCTCGTGTGAATATGTTCTAACCTTATTCATATAAGTATTGAATTTTATTCCAATATGATTGGAGCCATCTTTGAATCTTATTCAAATTTTATTCGAACTTATTTTGTTCATTTCAAAATTCAAATAAGTAATTCCAAGTAAAAGGTTAGATAATTTGATCCAAAACCATGATATATATATATATATATATATATATATATATATATATATATATATATATATATATATATATATATATATATATATAATTTTCGAGTGACTTTTCATCATTAAATAGTTAATTTTTGGAGACCCCACGTGAGATACTAAGCTAAATTTTTAAATTAAGCACGTTTTAATCTTTAATTAGCAAATGACATTAAAAAAAAAATTAAAACTAGGCACATCGTTCAACGGGCAACGCGAATGGATTAAATAACGCCTTGAACGACGGCCTGCACTAATTTAAAAAATATGTGGACCAACCGCGGTATTTTGGCAGTATCAGAGTCGTCCATTCTCAGAATTGAGTGAGCTTAGTATCATTGGAATCGGCACGAAATTCCCCACGACTTTCATGTTGACTAAAAAAGGCGATTGTGGCCCATTGCGTAGCAGTTTTTGCCAATGCGCAAAAAATCTGCAGCGCCGTTTTGAAAAGTGCGACCAATCACGATATTTTGGCTGTATCGGAGTTTTCCGTTGTTGGAATTGAGCAAGCTTGGTATCATGGAATCGGAATAAAATTCCCCCCGACTTTCATGTTGACCGAAAAACTCAATTGGCTCTAAAGTTGCCAATACACCTAAAAATCGGTATTTTGAAAAGTGCAACCAGCCTCGATATTTTGATTATATCGGAGTCGTCCGTTGTCAGAATTGAGCGTGGTTGATATTGTTGGAATTGACACGAAATTTTTCATGACTTTTATGTTGACCAAATAAGGCGATTATGGCCCCTTGCATAGCAGTTTTTTCCAATGCTCGCAAAATGTGCGGCGCCGTTTTGAAAAGTGCCACCAGCCGCGATATTTTGGCCGTATCGGAGTCGTCCGGTGTCGGAATTGAGCGAGCTTGGTATCTTTAAAATCAATATAGAATTCCCCATGACTTTCATGTTGACTGAAAAAGGTGATTGAGGCCCCTTACGTAGCAGTTTTTGGCAATGCTCACAAAATCTGTGGCGTCGTTTTGAAAAGTGAGACCAACCGTGTTATTTTGGCCATACCGTAGTCGTCCGTTGTCAGAATTGAGAGAGCTTGGTATCGTTGGAATTGGAACGAAAATCCTCACAACTTTTATGTTGACTGAAATGCTATTGTGGCTAGCAATTTTGTGGATATGAGTGGATTCAAAATAGCAATAGTGGATGGATTTACTCGGGATGACAAATGACAAATTTGAAGAAGACATTAATAAAAAACAATAGATGTGACAATCTCATTACAAAGTTTGTTAGTTGAAATATATGATAAATTCCTAGCTCTTGACTACTTCTCTAAACTTCTAAATTTGACAGTTCAATACCAACAAAATATCACTTATCTTCCGAAGGCCAAAATGCAATTTACTCATAATGGAAATATATAAAATAGAAAAATAGTGTCCTGATCTAGGTATAGATAAATAGTGTACATCGAGCTATCATCCGATCTACAAATAAAGACGACAAATGACGGTATCTAACAACGGCGGTGTTGGTGGAAGTGCCACCCCTGAGTATGAAAGCAATGAATGACAAATCTCCTTGATGCTACGCTTCATCTTCAACCTGGTCAGTGGTCTGCTCTGGATCACTGAGGGGTGTAACATCAGGTATCTCTTGTGATGCTCTTGGTAAGGGGATGGGTACACTGCATATAAGGCGGTGGGTGAGGATATGGGGAGCCACCGCTGCCATGACTAAAATTGACTTAACATAGCTTCCTGATATGAGTACAGAGCTGGTGTGCCAAATGGATAATTGTATGGACCAACATCTGGTATAGACGACGGACTTGCATCAAATCCTACAGTATGTGGCTGAGAAGCTGAAGATATTGCAGAAGAAAAACTGGCTTCATCTGTATCGCTATACCTACTATCTGAAATGTGCATATTCTTGCGTAGTTCCCTGCATAACTCCTCATAAGTATTGATCGAATGCTGAAAATCGGTCAGTCTCTCAAAATAAGTCTAAAATATCTTGTGTGTCCAAAGATATGTTCACACTGAGAAAAGTATGTAATTCAAGACTTTCACGTATAAATATTTAGTTAACATATAGTTTTTCAGTGCTTACCATTAGTCTCTCTCCAAGAGCTCGAGAATAATAGGTGGTAGGAGGAATGGTCGGAGCCCTCTGCATGTACAAGGAAGCCCAGGACCGATACTACCTCATGTACCGACTGACAGCTGGGTCAAAAAGAAGTGTAACATCATCCACGATAACAATGAAATCATATCTGGTCTCCCACTGTGATATGTAGACCTTATGATAATCAACCCATTCAACATCAGTCTTCCCGCGACCATGGACTCGCTGAAATGAAGGATTTATAGGCGCCACATCCACTTTAAGTGACAAATCAAACTATATGAGCTCACGATCTGGGAGGTGCCACTCAATTCTTTTCCAGCTGATCAGAGGTACCTTAGCGAGCCAAATAGCATGTCCAGCCAAACAGACACCAACTACTCTTGTGCGAACATGTTGTCCGTACGGCTCCCATATCACCTACAACATGAAAGAAAAATTATATGTCTTATATATGATTGTTAAGTGACCATATGAACAAATTGTGCTCTTAGTCATACCTGACTTTGTAACAGCCCATCAAGCTCATCTCTATACACTATAACATGGGGTAGTCATCTCCCATGTAACCCTCATTCCACTCAAGATCAATGTTCATCCCATCTAACTCTACCAAAAGTAGGTGCAGACATCCTGTCATGTTGGTCCGCTTTGGTCTTGTGGCCTCATTCAACGTAAAGGTAAGCAAGTCCGTGCATGCGCTTGCCACATACAAAATGTGGATGTAACATGTCGTAGATCGACATATAACATCGCTCGATGCCCGCCATGAGCTCATCATAATAATCGGCCATGACAAATACCATCCTCCCCTATCACATCCATAATAGAGGCACAATGCGCCTAGAATCATGGCCATATCTCGCAAAGTAACTATCATCTCAACCGTGAAATGAAATGTGTTTTCTTGTGGTGACCCTCAACTAAAGTTGTAAGCATATGGTGATCAAGTCTGATATATTGGAGCTATGGAATGCAATTTAAGCAAGCATAATCCATCCTTAAATCGCGTTCACCCACTCTCTTAACATCAACAGGTGTGATGTTGCCTCAAGAACTCATCATAATATGAATTGAGGAATTAATAAAAATGCATTTAGTTTAACCTTTTGACAAATAATAAATCATACCAGACTGATGGCCGTGTCTGCATACAACGAGATCGGGTGCACCTTTACTATCGGGCGTAGTCTACTGGAGGCTCCTCTGTTCACGTCACCGCCTACTCCTCCTTCCTCAGATGCCATTTCACCTACCTCATGCACAACTTCAGAAAGTACATGTCAACACCATAAAACATAAACCATCAGAAGTATAGTGCAACAGCGTAGATAAAAATATAAAATAATAGAAGTAAACATGGCTCATAATTACACTAGGTTCTACATAAAATAAACTACTAACATAAAACAGCATAAGTAAACATGGCTCATGCACACAGTAAAGATGTCCTACATACACAGGTTCAACAAATACATGTCTACAGAGACATACAATAAAAAAAATAGACTGCTAACAATATACAGCTACTGCCAAGAGAAAGCAAAGAAGTAAATTGTCATAAGAACAATACATTACAGACCAAGGAAAACACACCCTTCACAAAGAATATAGAAAAAAAAAACATCATCAATGTCCGTAATAACATCAACAAACCTGACGGTAATAGTAATGACAAAAAACATACACGATTAACAACAAGATCGAGAAAACTTTATTACACATAAGAATAACAAGAACAAAAGCTTAACAACAAAAGACAAAATAATATTGTAGTTCACCGCAAACACAATAAGTTCTATGTAAATGATTTTGTGGACAAGTGGCTCTGTTGTGACCAACATTTTTGCACAGTCCACATACTTTGCACATTCTTATACATTGTGTTGGTATATTTGTCCCGGTCTGGGCTCATCTCCGATATTTGGTGGGCTAATGATGACAAATGACAGAGATATGATGGCCAGTCAGCTCGATCCAAGATGACATGAAATTGAGCTTCGTACATGTGGTACATTTGCAATGTGTAGCATTTCAATAAATACTATGAATGGCTCAAATGATGTTGCCCTAACATAGCTATAACATGCGAACATGGCATGTAAAAGTAATTGTAATACCGCATGTACAACTATAATTATTTTGTTCTTGCTCAACTTTAAATGACATTGATGACATACTAAACACTTGAAATTCATTTAAATTTATCATTGTGGTTTCTAGACATCTCCTAACTTCACGCTCATTGTGCAAATTGTCTTGACATGCGATGCCAATATCAATCACTCACGATCAAATCAAGTCTCTCAAGGCATTTGGTGAAAATTGATACAAGATTGTAATAAATTGATATAATTAGAGCTTGTATTGGCAACCCAAGTGCCCTCTTCAAAGACACCGAAACACTCTAATGTGGCCATGGTATCATAACGAATAATATGAGTCAACGAATGACCACTTTATCACATCTCTAAAAGTACCACTCGCCCCTTTTATTTACGATGTCCGCGTCATGTAACGTGTGAAAGTATGAATGTCATTTGTATGACCTGTCACATACATCTTTTGGCACACAAACTCAGTATTAGAAATTCTCATAGTTCTGCATGTCTTCTTGAAATTCTCTCTAAGATGGCGTAAGCAGTGTCGATGCTTAGCCCAGAGAAAAAAATTACGGCAACCATGTACTAAGCCTGAATGTTGATCAGAGATAATGCAAAAATCAGGCCAAGTACATATAAGCGGAATCAAGTCATGTAATGTCCTAATAAACTAAGCCCATGACTCATTACACTTTGCTTCAACTATTGCAAATGCTAGAGGATATACGTTATTATTTACATCAATCCCAACTACAGTAAAAAGAGTTCCTCTGTACTTTCCCAACAGAATTATACTATCAAGACTTAAGACTGACCTGCAAGATTTCCAACTAACAATAAATGACCCAAATGATCAAAATATGTGAAAATGTCTAGATTCACTTGATCACACGTAATCGTATAACCGCATATAATAGCCATGTAATCTGAAGAATGTGACTCTTCCGCCAAAAAATATCTTGTATGTCCTTTCTACGTGCATCTCAAGCCTTCATATCGGACACCCTATGTTAAATTTTGATTCCATACGACCAATAATTTCCTTAGGCTTCAAATCCAACTGATATCTAATGACAGGTTGGATGTAGTAATAAACTCGGATCCTATCCAAAGACTCAATATCGAATGAGTACATGTGTGTGGGGCAACCATACTAGATATCCTCCAAGCACCACCCAGCCTTTTGCTAGCATGAGCATGTAGATGCCACATGCATGTCCTACTAGGATGACTGTTATGTATGCAAAGTACAGTGAACTTCACCTTGTTGGAGTCACATGTTACATACTCCACATTATTTATTATGGACCAACCCTGAACAGTAAATTTAAGGTGTCTTTTGTAATGGAAACACATCCCCTCAATTAAGTCACTGAATGAAATTTCCGTGAAAATAGAATCTTCGAGAGGACATTGAAATTCAATTGTTCATCTCATTCTTGTACTATTCCGGCAATATAATCGTACTACTAAACATGTGTTCCTCAACAATGTTTATTTTGTTAGAGTAATCTCTTAGCAAATGATCGCTCTGAGAGTCTAGACATTATTCTTCTCCAATGTCACCTTCATTATCAGCTGTGTCAGAACTCGTTGCACTAGACATTATTTCATAGCCTTATCTTCAGTAAGTAATTATGCTACATGATCGCCATGGTATTCACCCCTACTAGCAGAAGTGGAGGTAATATGATGAACACAAATAGGAGATGCAGTAACATCTCTTCCATCAGTATTGCAAATTATGATGTTGTGTATAAGATTAAAATGGAAAATATTATTTGGATAATGACTTCGATGTACGTACCTACGAAAACCTTCATTGAGGTCGGTCTGATATGATTCCTATGATAATATAGTTGTGTGTACAGCTTCAGTTAAATGAAATTCAACTCTAGTGAAATTATGAACTTCGCTATCCTCTGTTCGTTTCAACTCAACTTCAACATATACAATTACAGGTTGTATACTTACTGCATTAATGACTAACTCACATACTTCATCGTCATTTATAGGAGAAGCAATGAAATCGACACCAACAGGAAATCTACATATGAGATTAACTATAAAACATGTTGAATCAACTTTTATTTACCTCATGATTCAATTCTGTAATCTTGCAAAATCAATGCATCGTGAAACTTGTATAGGACGATTTTTTCCACCAATGTACGTAGGGAAGAAATTCTCACTAACACTGAGTTGGCCGTCGTAATATAATACTAAACAAATTGTTTCCGAACTCATATTTAAATCTAAAAATGTGTGTGAGTCAATAGCAATAACACATGTTTAAATCAATCAGATTCATAAGAACTGTATGGATCTGTGGGCTCCGAAAATTCACCACCGACCTCTTCGATGAAAATAGTATTTTAAAGTGTCGGTGTAATTTCCAGAAGATAGATGGAATAGTAGATAAGACACTACCCAGAGATTTCATCCTCATTTGGTGAGAACTTTAAATCTGGTTCCAGGTTTCTTATAGCCACAAGCCTCTATAGTTAATTACCCCTCCCAATAACTGAGAGAGAACTTTCGATTAAGACTAGTCATTAGATCGTAGAATGCATAATGTAAGTAGAACATGTAGTTCTAGGATTTAAGATATGAAATTCATCATTTTAGCTTAAACCAAATGGTTGGGGTAATGATGACGTGCCCGATATAGATCTCATGGTTTCATCATCCCGGGCAGTTGTGGTCCCTATTCTACTTAGTCAGAGGAGGTAGTCGACCTAACCTGACAGAAAGATCCTTATCAGCAACACATGGGTTAATCATCCAAGAAAACCTTGTAGACTTAGGGTAGTGTTTATCTAAGGAGACAATCTTAAGTCTACCTTAGCTAACAGAGGGTTGTTTGCCCTATCAAGTATACCCTATGATTCACAACTCAAAGGGCAAAGCTATTGGGAAGCATACGGGCTACGGTCGTGATCGTAATATAATGGAGTCGGATTGGCCAAACCACGTAAGACTCGGTCATAATTGCTTCATCTGTGGAGTCTATTGGCCAAGCCACGCAGTCAGAGGACATAGGTCATGTCCTTACTGACGTGAGATTGATTGAGAGTGAACACAGCAGAACACTTGATTTGACATTGGCTCCTTTGTGAGCTAAAGTTTTCCTAACCTATCACCCCTAACAAACAGTTGTGAAAGATGAATAGATTGAATTTGATTTTAAGCTTTTAATGATAGAGTTTCATTTAAGCAATTTCAGATTGTTATTTGAAAATTGATTAATTAGAATATGTTTAAGAGTTTTAGATCATCAATTATCTAATAGAAGATTAGATCTACTAATAGAATTAGTTTCAGATATTTCACGATTTGAAACTCTTATTATAGATTTTTTTTTTAACTACCCCAAGACTAAACTAAGCAACCCGCAAAGATCCCTGAATTTAAGCATTCAAAGATGTGTCAAACCAATGCGGTGTATAGTAATTTTAGGTAATTTTATGTTTAAATTATGAGATTGGATTTCAGATTTTTCATTTAATTCTAACTTTAGCACAGCCTTTTCAGACATTAAAATTCGCACTTGAAATCTCTATGTCTGAGTACATACAGGTGTTGATAACTTAGATAATTTTACATAGTTAGTGATTTCATTGATTTTAAAAATCATAATTAGAATGAAATTCCTTAATTTTTTATTAAAGGAAGTCATATGACTTTTGTATATTTTAGTTTAGTATCGCCTTTTATTTGCTTATAGTTACAGATCCATTAATATTTAAAGGTTTAAACTTTGAATAAAAATATATTCATTTTAGATATGGGTAATAAATTTATTTTCATTCAAACATTTGCATATATATTTTGAATATTTGACCCAAAGGAGTGACTATAAGATAAGATATGAGGGATATACTTCATACAGTTGTATTCATACAAGTTTATATGTATGAAGTTCTCCTAAAAGAAACTTTCAAGTCTCTCTAATTTTATCATTTAAGGACTTTTCACATTTTCTACAATAAGAGTAGACCCAATTTAAATTCATTCTTAACTTCATATCAAATTCCCTATTTATTTTAAAATTAAACTTCAAATTTATTTTAAGTCAGTTGTGATGTATATCAAAGAAATTCAAATTTATTTCAAATTTTCTAGGTTCACTTGAGTTTGATCCCTATTTTCTTATTTGAAATATGATTTTTGATTTTATTTGCACTCAAGTCTCTTTCAAATTCATTTTCAGTTCATTTATATTTAATTTCCACTTCATTTTTTTAGGACTTTATATTATATATATATTTTTTATTAAGTCCCAAAATTCGGCAAAATTTTGCCAGCCTCCTTGATCATCTCCGGTAGAGGGCGACTGAATTTCCATCCACGCTCGATGAGCATGTTGGTGTTTGAAGCATCTTGGCCTTCAATCCCATTACACCTCAAGAGATCGAGATGACCGCCATTTGAGTCGAATTGGCCCAATTTAGGAGACATGAAATAGAAAGAGGGAATGCAGGAGTAAGAAACGCAGAGAGGGCCTTTTTTTTCTTTTTTTCTTTTTGATTTTCGTGGAGAAGCATTTATGGTTTGAGAAAAAGAAGGAGGGAACGTTTGAAGAAGCAGAGGAGTTTAAAGAAGAAGTGGAAGAGCGTTTGTGAACCGTGTGTGTCTGTTTGAGTTATTGGGAATTAATAGACTTTTTTAATTAATTTTTCAAATATTAATCAATTTTAAAATAAATTTTATGCCAAAATCATTATATGGTCAATATATATATGTTGATTCAAGATTATTTTGATATTCTAAATGCAACGAGGAACTTTCACATCGGCCGTTTGGTTCAAGTCGAGTCAAATTGATCAAAATACATGTCGCCACCTTCAACCACTCAATTTTTGCACATACTCATCTCAATCGAATAATAGTCTTACTTGATAGATTTCGATTTCAAAGCCAATGGTGTGAATTTCATGAATGAAGATCGTTTGATCCTCATCGGTGTCTCCTAACCTCGATATGCGTGCAGCCGTGTTGACGAATCGAGCGCTTACTTGGTTGATCATCAAATCGTGCAATATTTATATTCTAACTAATTTTGACATTCTAAACACGATGGTAAAGTCCGTTCATCGATCGGATGTCATTTAAATTGATTTTGGTGACGTCCAGTGCATTTTAGTCTCGATTTACGCATTGTCACTTCAAATCACTTGATATTTGCACAAACTCAACCGAATTGAGCACGGATAGTCTCATTTGATAAATTTTGATGTTTTAAAGCAAATGGCATGATCGATTTTATGAACAAATATCGTTTGATCATCATCACAGCTTTCTAACTTTGATATACGTGTCGACACTTTGATAGCTTGAGCGCTTAATCGATTGCTGATTAGACTTTGCAATATTTATATTTCAATGAATTTCGATGTTTTGAATGCGACGACAAAGTCCATTCCTTGATCGGAGATTATTTCGATCATTTTCAGTGACATCCAGTGCATTTTGATCCCGATTTGCGCCGCCACCTCTCAATATCCCCATTTGTAGTTAACTTGATTTATGACATCTATGGAGGTCAACAAATGCCCCAATAAATGTGATTCACGCATAGAGCGAGTCATATTTGTTAAAAATTGGTTGACCATTTGGGCTGGTCACATACTTGGATCATTTTAGCTTCGATTGCAATAGCTTACGGAGCTTTGACAAGATTTGTCATTAGTATGCTGCCTTATTCAAGACATGCTAACTGATGGGCTTAACTGATTTGTCAGAATTGACTTGTCAGATAGATAAGAGTTCTTACACCATATACTATCTGCTTCAATGGCTTTATTGAAGATCTCTTTCTTTTATGTCATTGCGGATTTGAACCTCCTCCACCGCTTCATGCGGGCTTTATGGAGGAACGCTTGTTTTGATGAAGGACTCCTAGGAATCGCTTTATCCGTGCTTGATCGGATTTGAAATTCCTTCTGTCCTAGCTTTGAACTTGACAAACATGATGAAGGACTGACCTGATTTGTCCATATTGACTTGTCAGGAAGTGTATGTATGACATGAACCCTGTGCTTGCTGCTTTGACGAATTCACTGAAGGGTACATATAGATGACCCAGCCTTTCGGCTTATATAGGGTCAATGTTGAGTTATTAGTCTAATAATGTGCACTTTAACAGACTGAATAGCCATAAAATTCTTTTAATTTGGTCATCGACTTTGTATGAACTATGGAATTGCTTCCTGGTCCTATACTCTGACGGACTTGATGAGGAGATAGCTTTGACCGTGCTTTGAGCTTGATCGCATCATTTGAGAATAGATTGAAATGTCACCTGCGTAATATGAAGATTGATTTGAGGTAGCCAATTGAGCGCTTCCCATTGCTTTAATCTATCGATCAAGTAGAGATCTCCCGATCCTCGCTTACAATCACTAAGTCGGACTGAGATTGAATATCGCCATTGAACGATGCAAGGGCTCTTTCACTCGCCTTTTCTTATGGCTTATTGAGTGAGGAGAGCATCAGCAACTCGACCATATTTGGGCTTGTTGAGTTCGACCTTTAGAACTTACTCGAGTCTTCGACTTAAGTTGTAGTGGATTGGTTGTTTTGTCATCAGACTGATGAACGGGGGATCTTTTACTACGACCTTTTTTTTGGGCTTGTTGAGTGAGGAGAGCGTCAGCAACTCGGCCATTTGTGGGCTTGTTGAGTTCGACATTTAGAACCCATCCGTGTCCTAGACTTCAGGGTATAGAGATTGATGTTTCTCCAACTCAGTTGATTGAAGCTTCCGAAATCAAAAATTTCTCTGACTTGATCTCCAGAGTTTGGCAAATCTAAGAGATAAATGTCTTAACGTTTAGGGTTATTTTTTCATGCATAGAAATAGATTCTTTTTGTTTCTGCAAAAACATGCAACTTTACAATGATAATTATAGATATACTCAAGGATTTCGGCGTAACGCTCGATGTCAACCCGAATCAGAATATATTTGAGGATCTCATTTTATGGTACAATGTCAACTCAAATATACTTGATATAAATTTAAAAAATGCCCCATGTGTAATAGGGAAATTTTCATGAAAAGTTCTTCATCCGAGTATGTTTATTTAGGGATCTCGATGAAGCACGCATGTCAACATAAATAGATATACTAAAAATGCTCCCTGTAATGGGAAATTTTCACAAAAAACTTTTTCATCTAAAGTAAGTATATTTATTTAGGGATCTCGCATGAAGCATGATGTCAATTAAATATATTAAAAAAAATGTAACAGGGAATTTTCACGAAAAATTTTTTCATCTGAAGTGAGTATATTTATTTAGGGATCTCGGGGTCGACCTAAATAGATATACTAAAAAAAATGCCCCCTATGTAACAGAGGAATTTTCATGAAAAATTTTTCATATGAAGTGAGAATATTTATTTAGAGATCTCGGCATGAAGCATGTCGACCTGTAGATATACTAAAAAAAATGCCCCATGTCTTATAAGGGATTTCATCAGATCTCGAGAATGTGGTCATCATGTTTCATACGCTTTCATTAATTGGTGATTGATCTTTCACCCTTTAGATCAATGAGTTGGTATGCCCCTTTCTTGATACACCTTTCAATGACAAAAGGGCTCTTCCAATAGGCTCAAATTTACCACCAAATTTTGATTAGAAATAATTGGTCTTCTCAAAGACTAGGACTAATTCTCCTTTTTTTAAAAGCTCGAGGATACACCATATGATTGAGAATGCTTTGGACATCCTCACTTGTTACACTTCTAAATTTGTTGAGCTTAGAGCCCACCTAAGCGCTTTTCCATCTATAGACGGATATTCTCATCTTGAGTAAGATTGTGTCGAATGACTACTCGAAGTGAAAGTAATTCAACTTCAAGTGGCAAGACTGCTTCAGCTCCAAATACTTTGACAAAAGGAGTGGAATTTTGTGGGAGTATAGTCACAATGTCACAACATTGTCTTTCAAGTCTCACTTAAATTAAGGCTTTGGCCTCCAAATTTGCCTAACCTTCGACTGGATTCTTGGACCACGGGAAGTGTCACGATGCTCACCGCAAGGGACTTGAATTAGTAGACATCTTGGGAGTTGTGGAGGAGGTCTCCTTGGAGGAGCAACTCTAGCCTCCCATGTGACTTTGATATTTTCTTTCATTAGTCCTTTCTCCTTAGAAACTTTGAGGACCAAATACACTCTTGCATATACAATTTTGATTTTTCCTCACTAGAGATGTTAAAACGACATTGTCGTCCGTAAGGATCTGATTTGACCAGTAGAACTGTTCTACTTTACCCATCTTAGGTTGTCAAACTTGTTATAGGTTGGAACACTCGCTTCTAGTTTCATAGTTGGTTGTACAATTTTACTTGAACAATGGTTGTTGAGCACGCTGTTTAGCATTTCTCTTTATCCGCTGTCTTTGGGTCAGCTTGCTTCTAGATGAAGAAGCTTTTGTGCTGCTACTTCTTCTCGGGGTTTTAGCTTCCATATTTATTTTTCTTTTTATGAGGACCTTTCGATAACAGATTTCTAAATGTGTGGTTCAAGTGTCACACTCTGATGTTCACCATGTAGGGCTTCCTTAGAACAAGATTGAGCTTACTCAATTATAGTTTTGTAGTGGAGCATTTTTGGCTTCTTTAATAAATTTGATACCTATTATTCATAAGAGACATTTTTTTAACAATGTTTAGAACTCTATGTGCTCGAAGAGTTTCATGTTGTTTATTTAGAAAGGTTGACCACCGCTGAGCCCAAAAATATCATTTAACATCATAGAGCTATTCACTCATCTTAAAATTTTCAAATTTAAGTAAATACTCTCTTAGAAAAGGTTAGTTGTATGACTTATGATTCTGATAAGAACTACTAAACGCAGTTTAGTGTTCCTTCTCCTTGCCTTCTACTCAATTTTCTCCGGAAGAGGAGGCTTTAGTATCATACCTTCCTAGTGTGAAAGGTTCAACTGAAAGGGTTGTCACATTCATAAGTATGTCTGAAACTTTCTGCCCAATGAAGGTTCTCTTCATGACTAACGCTTCAGAATTATTCTATCCTTCGAATACAGAGGCTCTCTCTTGAGGAACCTCGATAACAGTAGTGATCATTTTAGTCATTCTCCTCCCATGCACAAGTTGGTGTGTACAATATGCAGATGCTTCAAGTGGAGGATTATTTGCAATAGTGATAGTTGGGAAGTCTACACTATCAAATTATATAGTAGCTCCAACATCCCCGCCTTGATTATAGAGTTAGCCAAACGGATATTGACTCCAAATTGTAAGATGAATAATGTATTTTGAAGATCCACCGATATAGGGAACAAACGGATTAGTCATAATGACATAATTAGCTTAGATTTAGTTTCATTGATAATTTATTTTACATTTCAATTTTTATCATGCTTTACACTACTATAGCTCAAATTGACCAAAGATGGAAAGAGATTCTTGTCCCTGGAGTCGCCGAATTTGTTTCCAAAAAATTGCCACCTACCTCTTGATGAAAAGAGTATTTTAAAGTGTCATGTAATTTTCAAGACATAGTAGATAAGACACTACCAGATTTCCCCTCATTTGGCGTGAACTTTAGATTTAGTTTCAAGTTTCCTAAGCAAGCCTATAGTTAATTATCCCTCCCAAAGAGAGAACTGATTAAGGCTAGTCATTAGATCGAATGCATAACAACATGTAGAGTTCTAGGATTTAAGATATGAAATTCATCATTTTAGCTTAAACCGATGGTTGGGGAATGATGACGCCCATCTAGATCCCATGGTTCCGCCATCCCGTAGTCCAAACCTACTTACTTGAGGGAGGTAACAACCCATGTAAGAATCCTTATAAGCAATACATACATGCCGCCGTCCAAGAAATCTTGTAGATCTGGGACTGGTGTTTGTCTAAGGAGATAGCCTTTCTACTAAAGGCATATAAATAAGTAATGAGTGAGTTCTCTTTGGTGTAGATTTTCAAAATTAAACAAGCTTTAATTGAAATTTGGGAAAACTAATACCAAACTAATAACAAACTTGCAATAAACTTAAAGTCTAATGATGAATCCAAATTGGGTTTAATAACTCTTATACAAATATGGAGGTGATTACTATGCTAGCTAATAAACAAAGTAAGTGCTAAAGCAATGACAATCAAATCGATAACTTATCAAAATTGATGTAAATTGAATATAATCAAATTGGAAAAATTATAAAAACTCAACAACTAAACTAAGTGCAAGTAATGTTCTAAACTATCTAAATCAAAATGTTCTTCACCAATCAATCAGAACTTTTGTGCAAGCAGTAAAGACGATACTAAATCAAAATCTAAATCATGCTTCTTTGATCAAAAAATTAAGGAATTTTATTCTAATTATTTTTGGCTTACTCACGCTTTAATGAGATATGAAGCAAAGTCACATGACATTGAATTTCATCTCGCCACGAAATGAAGAGATCTTCAAACCTCGCAAATCAAACACATATACACGCATATAATTTTCACACATTTCCATACACATCCACCAATTGCATTTTGAAATCTCACTTCCTATTTTGGATTAGGGAAAGAGGGAATAGTGTGGTTTTGCGGCTAGGTTAGAGGAGGCTGGTTGGTAAGGGAGTTGTCTTTTCTTATAATGAACTTGTCGTGAATTTGATTGCAAATGGCTAGGCTGAATTATGTATTTCGCTCACCACAAGGAGTAGCAAAATCAAAAGATCAAGTTAGGTGTGCATTTGGTTGATTTGGATGGATGATAATTTTTTAAAACCATTAGTTTGGATTCCTAAAAATATTGAACCAAACCACCAAATAAATGCAAAACCAAACAAATCGAATAATAATTTGGTTTATTTTGGTTTGGTTTTGGATAAACCGAAGTTGGCTACATTTAAAAATTAATTACATAATTTTTTATTGTATAATGAACAATCAATAAGCAAAATAATATAAATATAATCAAAATGCAATTAACTATTTCATGCGCTAAAAAATATTTAAAATTAATTTTTAATTACTTGAACGATGTTTTGAACTTAGAAGTTAATAGAACCATATTACCATATTATGAGACCAAAATATTTAAAAAAATTGGATAATAGTCCTCCAACAAAGCACCTACTAAATATTCAAAAATAAATAAAAATAAGTATATAATAAATAAGTCTTTTATACATAAATTAATAATATCATATTACATATAATTACTTTAGTTTATTTGGTTTCATCCAAAATTTTATTTAACAAACCGATCCAATAACCAAAAACCAAAGTTTTCATTAATTAAAACCAAAATCCAAATTACTAAGTTCAAAATCGAACCAAATTACTCAAAAACTTTGATTATAGAATACACATGCCGAGTAAATGTCCGTTCAAGCACACATAATACTCTATGCAATCCATTGGATGCATTCTTCGATATCATCTTTGCCTTACAATATGAATAAAGCTCGGTTGGATGGAGCTTAGCTCTGCTGTCAATCAACTTTTGATACAGAAAATGACTTGAAGACACCACGAGAAAAAAAAGGGCCGCATCCTGATCCTCTCCTTGATCAAGATGCTCACAGGGTCTGAGACATACAGGACATCTGTTCTACACTGTGGAATGAGAAAACTTTTGCCTAATGTCTTTGAAAATCGTGTCTGAAAGATAAAGTGACTTGGCATGTGCCCGCCATTAAATAGACTTTTTTTTTTTGCTGCATCCTGAACAATATGTCAAAACTTTCACAAAGGCCTTCCAGTGCCCGTAGGCGCTATGGCTACCTCTAGATTGCAGATCTAACATCATCTTTGGTGCTCGAGTTCGGCAGAACTCCTTCCATAGCACTCGTTTGGTTAGATGGCGTTTAGTGCACATACAGATTGTTGAGTGGATACAGCGATACCGCTTCATCACAAACATAAAGATAACAGGCAACTGCAGATGAACTCTCTTCTTGCACTTGTTGTATAAAGTAACGCCATTTTCACCAGCTACATAAACTATAACGAACTTCATCTTCTGGAGTCTGTCAGAAGGCAGCAGAGATCCGCAGCTCCAAGAAGAACAATGGCCCGCAGCGTTTCCAGTGACAGATGACGGGATCCGTGCAGATTGGGTTGAGACGTGATAGACGTCGGATGCTTCGCAGCGGTGAGCTCTACATTCGCATAGCATCCTTGTCATTTAATGCCAATATCAAGCATACTTGACTACTTAACGGATATAGCTATGAAAGGGTTGTTCGGCTGTAGGCAAACTGGGTAGCCGCAGAGACCGACAATGGAGCGCTCGATGATGACGTCCTGATAGTTGGACGGGACAGGATAGAGCCAGCGGTGACGAGCTATTCATCGGATTAAGCCTTCGGTCTTTGGAGCGTCGAGTTTGGAGGGGAAGACTTGTCGAGGAAATAGTGAAGATGCAGAGCAGATGCCGATTCTCAAAGAGGGAAGGGAAGGTCTCCGTTCAATTTCCTGCAAAAAAAAAAAAAAATTGAACGAGGGAGTAGTTTTTTTTTTTGCGGTTAAGAGAAGAGTGGAGGGAACGGTTGAGAGGAGCTGAAGCGTAGTTTCCGTTCGAACCACGGCAATTTTTTTAAAATGGATACGGTTAAAATGTGAATTAGCTAATTGAGTATTGATAAAAAAAAATTTAAGACAGGTAATGTCAAATTAACGACATGAGCCACAGACGACGTAATGCCATTCTAATGTTGAGTCCATTAATTGCTTTTCTTTTAATGAAAGTCACCCAATTCACTGCTTTTTTAAATAATTAATTATTCTTTCCTTAACGCAAAACAGATACCTTGTGAGATCGATTAAAGATTTAAAGTCACACTCAACTACTTTAATTTAAATTCTATTTTTTAAAATAAATTTCAATTTCTTTTAATAAGATAAATATTATTACCTAACGATTTATTTCTTATTATATTTAAAATAAATAATTATTTTTCATTCATTAAAATTGAGTGAAATAATTAACTATTTCAATATTTTATAAATATTTATAATTATATCTATATTTTAAAACTATTATTATTTAAAAGTATTATATTTATATTTATAATTATATCTATATTACAAATCACTTTAAATAATAGTTTTAATACCTACTTGACAAACAATTATCACCTTCTAGATAAAACTAAAAGTTTTGTTAACTAAGAAAGAAAAACTTATTGCAGAAGATCAAATTTTTATAAGAAAACAACTCACGCTAATGATTATTGTTGGCATAATTAGAGATTATTTAGATGCCCATTTTAACAATTTAAAACTCGCAAAGGTAGCCAATTCCAAATAAAAAAACTTAAACCCACAACCTAACCTATCTTATCCTCTATCACCACTTTCTTCATCATCAGTACTTACCCTCATCAGATTTTAATACATTAAAATATATCATAACAAAAAATCAATACTTTGCATGCAACTAAAACAACTACTTAAATTTGCAATCAATTTTATTTCTAGAATTAGTACATTTAATAAATATCCTACCAACTAAACTATAAGATACGTTAAATAATATTACAAATATAATACTACGAGAAACAATAGATAGCATTCTTTTTAACTTATTAAGCTCAAACATATTCAACCCAAATTTGAGCAAGGAATTGAAATATAATTATTTCATCCCAAATTAAACAACTCCCACAGATAGCAATAAAAAAAATCAAGATGGGTTTTAAATCCCTTTATGTTTAAACAACCTCTAGAATACATTAAATTATTTAAGTTCATATTTGCAAATGGAAGTTGAGAAACATTATCACTTGAGACAAAAGACATATTTCTTTTAAAAGATAAACTTAAATATTTATCACTTGTTTAAAACTATTATATTTATATTTATAATTATATCTACATTACAAATCACTTTTAAATAATAATAGTTTTAAAATATAGATATAATTATAAATATTTATAAAGCTATTGAAATAGTTAATTATTTAACTCAATTTTAATGAATGAAAAATAATTATTTATTTTTCAATATAATAAAAAATAAATCGCATTCCGAATAATATTTATCTTATTAAAATAAAAATTCATAAATTTATTTCCAAAAATAAAATTTAAAGCGTATTCAATAAGACTTTTAAATCTTTAATCGACAATCCCAACCGAGCTATCTCATTTTAACGCGTTAATAATTAATTATTTAGTCCCATTAATCCACTTTATTTAATGCAATTTCGCTTTATTTCAACGCAAGATCCCACGCCACGTGATCAGTTGTTAAAGTCGCCACCAATTAATTATAATTTATTCTTAAATTTTTTTTATCAATACTCAACTAATTTATATTTTAACCGCACTCCATTTTAAAAAAAATTGCCTCGAACCACGCGGAGGGTTATTAGAAGGAAATAGTTTTTTTTTTCAAATCAATTTTAAAGGGATTATTTTAAAATAAAGATTAATTTTAATTTATTTTTATTTAAAAATAGTCGTCAACTGACGACTGCCGACGTTCCACGACGCCAGTCGTCCATTTGACGGACGACTGGTCACCACTTTTTTTTTTTTTTTTTGTGCTTTGTAACGGGGAGAGAGAGAGAGAAACAGGGGAGAGAGAGAGGAGAGAGAGAAACCGGGGAGAGAGAGAGAGAGAGAGAGAGAGAGACAGAGAGATAGGGAGATTTTTTTTTTTTAAATAATATAATTATTTAAAGTATATAATTTAAAAAATATTTTTATAAAATATTTAATAACTAAATATTTATATATTTAGTTATTAATTTATTTATTTATATATATAATTAAATATATAATTTAAAATATTTTTAATTATATATATAAATTTATAAATTTATTTAATATTTTTTTATTTAATTAATATAATTATGTATAATATATATTTTTATTAATTTTTGTTAATATATATAAGTAGTTATTTATTTATTTAAAAAAATTTATTTCTTTAAAATATATAATTAGTTAAATAAATAAATAAATAATTGTAAATTATATAAATATTTAGTTATTTAAAT
Source organism: Cymbidium sinense (assembly GCA_021442155.1). NCBI lineage: Eukaryota > Viridiplantae > Streptophyta > Magnoliopsida > Asparagales > Orchidaceae > Cymbidium > Cymbidium sinense. The sequence continues at coordinate 89,371 of JAKCPB010000845.1, read as the reverse complement.
ATTTATAAAATATTTAGTTATTTATTTATATATATATATATATATTTATTATATATTTATTCATTTATTTATTTATTTATTAAAAATTATTTATTTATTTATTTATTTATATTTTTATATTTTTATATTTTTTATATTTTTTGTTATTATTATTATTAAAGACTTATATTAATAAATATATATATATATATATATATATAATTACTTTATTTATATAGTTTATAAAATATTTATAAAATTTATTCTTTTTTTTTATTTATTTATTTATATATTTTAAAAAAATTTTATATTATATATTAATAAAAAATTAATAAAAATATATATTATACATAATTATATTAATTAATAAAAAAATATTAAATAAATTTATAAATTTATATATATAATTAAAATATTTTAAATTATATATTTAATTATATATATAAATAAATAAATTAATAATTAAATATATAAATATTTAGTTATTAAATATTTTATAAAAAATATTTTAAATTATATACTTTAAATAATTATATTATTTAAAAAATTAAAAAAAAATCTCCCTATCTCTCTGTCTCTTCTCTCTGTCTCTCTCTCTTTCTCTCTCTCTCTCCCTCCCCGTTTCTCTCTCTCTCTCTCCACCCCACGTTAAAAAAAAAGAGGTGACTCCGTCAAACTAACAGAGCTGCCAGTCCGTTTTGACGACGCCTATTTTCATAAATAAAATTTTTGAATAAATAATTAAAGTTAATTTTATTTTAAAATAATCCTTTTAAAATGTAATCCACCTTAATAAGAAATTTACACGATGTCATTATATGGTCAATACATATGTTGATTCAAGATTACTGATGTTCCAAACGAACGGCAATTGCTTTCAAGGACAAAGGCCGCTTGTTTCTAAGTCAATAAATTGAAATACCAAAATGCGCACACCTTCAACACATAATTTCAGACTCGTCCAATTTACAATACCTTACTGATGATTTTTTTAAAGTCAATGGAATGATCAATTTCACGAACGGGATCATTTGATCCTGCCTGCCTCCTAACCTCGATATGCATGCAACCGGCTGAATTCGAGCTGCTGCTTGATCGTCGCGCAATATTTATATTCTAGACTTACGACGCTTTAAACGCTGAAGTCCGTCTGACGGAGGTCATTTGAGTTTTTTTGTGACGCCCAATATGCCGCTACGATTTGCGTTATCACTTCAAATCACTGATATTTGCTGCACTCATCCAATTGAGTGCGATATCATTTGATTTCAATGTTTCGAAGCTAATGGCGTGATCAATTTTACGAACGGAGGTCATTTGGTCATTATCGCAACTTTCTAACTTCGATATGCACGTTGACACTTTGATAGCTCGAGAGTTTAATCGATTGCTAATTAGACTTTGCAATATTTAGATTTCGATCAATTTCGACGTTTTGAACACGACGGCGAAGTCCATTCGTCGATCGAAGGTCGTTTCGACCATTTTCAGTGACGTCTAGTGCATTTTGACCCCAATTTGCGCACTGTCACCTTCGAAGTCCGTCGAATTTGATTTGTAGGCTTGACTTGATTTATGACACGTATGTGGAGGTCAACAGGATTGCACAGCATAGATGTATATTACCACCTAACTCTAACAAAATGACTCAAATTATCTTTAAAAATTAATCATAATTTGAAAAAAAAGTACAAAGACTAGACTCAATTTCTAAAGTAAAGACAATCAAAATGAATATCATGTTGAATCTCAAACCCCAAATCTTATTTTCGATTTTTGACATCTAATCTATTTATTCACAGCTACCATTTTGTCTGTAAGTAATTGTAAGATATGAGATAACCACTAATTTCTCAGTCATCCATAAACACAAAATAACAAACGACAAATAAACATACACTCAAATTTAAAACTTAAAACACAAAGAAGTCACTTAAAATACACATAAAACACACATAAATACACATTAAAATATAAATACACTTCTAAACATACATATCCAACAACACATACCTAAATCTTAAAATATAATTACACTCCAAAAAGTTACTTACTGCTAGTAAGTAATTGTAAGAACTGATATAACTACTAATTCTCTCAATCACCCATGAGCACAAAAACAACACAACAAATAAACATACAATCATATTCACTGTTTAAAATACAAAAAAAGTTACTTAAAATACACATAAAACACACATAAAATATAAATATACTCCTAAACACACATATCCAACAACACATACTGAAACCCTAAAACATACATTACTTTGCAAAATTAATATTTCCCCTAAAATATCAGATGTCAAATGTATATTTTCTTTGAAAAACGCATTCCTTATTTATTTAGAAAATTTATATTTTCCCTAAAATATCAAATCCAACAACACATGTTTAAACCTAAAACGTAACATTTCTTTGCAAAATTAACTTTTCCCCTAAAATATCAGATTTACATTTAAATCTAAAAACATGTTCCTCATTTATTTGAAAATTTACATTTTTCTTAAAATATCAAATCCAACAATACATGTCTAAACCTAAAACCTATATTTTTTTTGCAAAATTAACATTTCCTCTAAAATATCTAATGTACATTTGAATCTAAAGATGTGTTCCTCATTTATTTGCAAAATTTACATTTTTCCAAATCCAACAACAAATGCCTAAACCCTAAAACTAACTAATCACATGATAAACTAAGTAATCACATGTTAAAACACACATAATCAACAATTTAATATTTTTCTTTTAAAACAAAGAGTTTCAAAAAAATACCTATAAAATGTCTTTCAAAAAACTTAAATCCACTCCAAACTTTGTTATTATTGTCCGCTAATGAATGGTTGTCGGTTTCACGGAGACGGCAGAAGCAAGGCTGGGTCTGGTCGAAGTCTACAGGCGGCGACAACCGAGTGTCATGGAAAAAAACGAGATCGGGACATCTCGGTTGGGAAATTTTTCTAACATAAATTACTAATTATTATTATTTTTAAAATACTCAAAATATTTATTTTAAATATTTTTTAAAATATTATATTTTTTTAAATAAAAATAATTTTAAAAGTACAAAATAAACTTGATCCCAAGCAATAATAATGTCAAAAAATAAATTATATATAAATAGAATTTAATTTACAATTTTTTGCTCAAAATTTTAGAATATTTACTAACTGCCTAACTCAAGTCAAGAACTGTTTAGTTGAATGAAACCTCACTGTTGAATTCCCCAACATGCTTAAAGAAAATGACACTTTGAATGGAATCTATCCTCATAGTTTAATAGAAATTTCTCATTCAATCTATTTCTCTCCTTTTGGTTAGTCTAGCAACACACTTTGAGAGGTTTCAATTAGATACAAAACAACTAATTGCTTTTCATAAATTTATTTTGCAGTACTTTCATTGTAGTGGGATAAAGGAGAAAGCAACATCTTTGTCACAAGGTATGATTCATGCAAGATGGTGTAAGCTATGTGAGAGATAAAAGACTAATATCTAAAATACATTTCTAGTAAATTACAAGTGAATGATCAATCTGCAATCATTCCTTCTATCCTCAGACAAATTTATACCTCTGTACCTCATACCTCAGTATCTCTGTGCCCTCTTGTATCCTCTCCTGCATCTTACTATACCTTCTATACCTCTACCTTCATTGCCTATACCTCGTACCTCATACCTCTGTACCTCTCCCTCTCTGTACCTCTGCTCAGGTTGCAACTTGGTCTTGAATGATTTTTTGGGTATTTTTTTGTGTCTATACTCTCTGGACTAACTGTACCGTCTATGCTCTCTGTACTCTCTGTTTCATCTGTACTCTCTATTATCTGTGAACTGTTTGGACTCTATGTTTTCGCAGATGAATGTGGTGAATCAATGCGATGATGAAGTTGTTTTATCTAATGATTTGGGGTATCTGGCACGCGGTTGTGCATAATGAAACGAAGCTTATGCATCGCGTGATTATGCACATCAAACTGATGTTAGAAAAGACCATACAAGTTATTTCTAAGAAATTGAAATCGAGAGATTTTACGTGTCTGCAGTGGGAAAAAAACTCAATCTAAACCATATAACAAAATTCAAGAAACTGAGGAGTGGTTGTCGGCGATGATTCGATTATGTGGATTTGGAGGGGTTGGTTAAAAAATATATAGAGCCATAATCATTCGCAAAGGTGATCATCTTCTCGGTCGCCGCAGAGTTCTTGATGAGAAGGCATCGTTTGAAGACGATAATGACGGCAAGCCAGCGTTCATTATCTAGCGAGAGGAAGTTGGGGTAGAGAATATTGGATTCACCAAAAAAAGATGCTTTCAATTTCATCCGAAGAAGCGAAGGTCGCATTGCAAGTGGTGATAACAGCATTCTGTTGTTCAAGGAAAGACAAGCGGGACGAGATGTTTGCATGGGATGTTGAGTTGATCGTCGATTGCTTGGTGAGTTTTTTTTGGAGCAATGGTATGTCTAGGGTTGAATTTGATTATTTTGGGGATGTGATAATTTTGATACTAGCTATCGTCAATAAATATAATCTTGTCGTGCACTCGTTGGAGTGAATCATCATTGGCAAAACGTCTTATTGAGTAGCCTTTTGTCGGAAGAGACCATCGAGTCATTCACATGGTTATTCGGACATTTCTTCTTGATGGGTGGAAGGCATCCTATAACGATATTCTTGATCAAGATCGGTATGGCGAAACTATCGAGAATGTACTACCGCATACATCATAGGTTGTGCCAATGGCATATCTCAAAGAAAGCCCCTCAAGGTCCATTGCTTTAGTAGTAACAAGAGAGTTCAAGGGCTATTCTATGCATGCATGAGCAAATGTGACACTGAGGATGAGTTTGAGGATGCTTGGTCTCATGCTAGAGGAGGGCAATCGTATGATCATGCTTGACTATCTCGAACTTTACAAAATTAGGCAGAAATGGTCCACCGCATTCAACAAAGATAAATTTTGTATTGGCATGTTGTCCACTCAGCGTAGTGAGGCCACAAATAGCGTGTGTCATGGTATTTTGAAGCCAACAAGTTCGCTGACAGATTGTTTCTTGGGATTGGAGAAGGTGATGGAAACATGGCGCATAAACATGATGAAGACTTCAAATGTATCCGGTCAAAAATTGTTCTGTTGTTAGAGTAGTCCAATTCTTAAGCAAGGCTTTGTTTTATACTGAGGAAGCTTTACTCTATGTTCAAGAAGAATTTACGCATGGAGTTGGGGATTATCATTCTGCGTCGGATGATGGCCCATGGAGTACTTGAGGAACTTAGAAGAAGAATGCATCCAAAACCGGATTGTCCACTTTGATGTGTCTACTATGGATATTTCTTGTAGTTGCCTTTGAAATGATGGGCATACTTTGTTACACCTTTACATTCTTAGCATGAATGATGCACATTGGATAAGTACCTCCTCATGCGGTGGTCTACAGAGGGACATCTACATCGATGATTCATATAGAAGGTTAGTAAATGTGGAAGCGAGATGGAACCGGCATTGTTTTCGTGAACCATATAAGTCGATATGCATATCAAATTAGCTCCAGCAGGGTAATAAGATTGGATTACATGCTTGCATCTCTTAAGCGACTATCGATGAAGTGGACTCCATAATAGGAATTCTCCACCGTTTGACGGTCGGTTAAGAGGAAGAAGGCGACCACATCATCGATAAGGATAAGGCTTTGAAGGATCCAATCAAGAGACGTCAAAGGGTGTTTTCAAGGCTCATGGCTTATTGGGAGAAATCCAAAAAATCCACAAGTACTTATCCTACTTGCCTCGATGTTATTACTTATAGGTTTCTGTAAATATTTAATTCATTATATTTTCTTGTCTTAGAAACAAAAGTGAAGTCCGAGAGTGCTGTAGAATGGGATGCGTCGCGGACTCCACTCTGTTATGCCCCGTGCTTTTCACGGGTAAGCCTAGAATATTGCACATTGTGAAACATTCATCCATTACTAAGATGTTGTACCATTACTACGATGTTGTACCACGAATTCAATTCGACCTCGTCAATCAACCAACATCTTTGAAGGGTACACTAAGCTCATGATGGATATTATTACGACGGCATTTTGATGCATGATATTATCCAAGAAGGCATTTTTTAATTTCATTTTCGTTTTAGTCATAATCCTTGTATTTTTTTTTGTTCATTTCATAACTTAGAAATTCTTCTTTTCACTTTTAATCCTACCATTTTTTGTAAGTGAAGTACAATTTTTTTAATGTCTTCTCAAATTTTTGTTGTTTTAAGTCTAGAACATTATTTGGTGAAGAATTGTTTAACTCTATAGAGATGAGGTTTAATATTTGATTGTTTTTGTAGGTCTAGCTGTTCATGCCTCCTTTTTCTTCTGTAGAATGATTTTATGGTTGCTTTGTTCTCTTAAATTGGCATTAGATTCTTAAAGTTAAATAACAAACCAATATGTCATTTTTTCTTGAAGGATGTGTCCAAATTTCTGTTATTAGCTGAAATAAGTCATGATCTCCAAAAAAAAAAAGGAGAGAAAAAAATTGAGATTGTTCCAAGTTAATTTATGAATCTCATTTGATTCAATCAATCACAATGATTTAGATTTCATCAATCGCAATGATTTATGATCTTGTTTAAACCACTTCCTTTTATTTGATTTTTTGCGAGTTTAATGAGAAGTTGCTATCATCTTCCAACTATGTTACGGTAGACAAGCTCTCGTGTGCTATCTCGTACATTTGTTTTTTATGTTGCATATTGGTAGATTCTAAATTATTGTAATCCCTTCTTATTAGTTAAGTTTATCTATACAACATTGTAATGATTGACTTTTGGGAGATATGTTGCTTGAGCGGTCAAATTCTCATGTAATGATTTGGATATGTTGCTTGAACGATCAAATTCTCATGCGGTTGATTTGTCATTTACCTATAATTCCTCATCCTCACCCGGTGTTTTGTTCTTCCATTGAGTTCTTTTAAATGCTATCATTCAAAACTAACATTTTCAGCTTTTTTATGTGAGACTAAATTTTAAATTACATGCATGTCACACAATTCTCATTCATTTACATATCCAACTCAAAAATATTAATATTTATATAAGTAACACGAAATCTTTAATATTACATCATTAAATATCATCATCATTATCTTTTAAAATAAAATACATTATTTTATACATGAAAAAATGCTATATGAAAAGAATTTTATTCTATGTATATAATATTTAGATAGAATTCAAATTTTCTCAAATTGTATTGTATGTTTTTTTAAACATATTTTCTCAAATGAATTTATTTCTATGCTCGATAAAAGCGAAGCATCCAACTAGATGCATTTCATGTATTTAAGGTTATTTTTTGCCTCCGATTCAGTTTGATTATAAAATACTATTTACCATTTCTCTCATATGGAACATATATTAAATGGTTAAAACATATATTCAATTAAATTCTAATAGAAATACCATAACCATGTATTTGAAAACAAACTTCCGTAACAAAATCATCAGCATTTAACCAAATGTACATACAAAAAACAAACAAAAGAAGAGAAAATTGGCCATTTTGCGACCTTTGATCCGTGATATAAACCAGCATTGTCACGGTGATGAGCACAATATTCAATTGATATGTATTCAATAAATTGTGGAGCTCAAAATATCGGCATAGAAGGCTCAGCTATATAAATTAATAAATATTTAGTTTAAACATTTACTATCATCAAGACTGACTTTTTAAAAATAAAATATCGTTTTTAAATATAAGAAAGTATTGGAGAAATAAATCTTTAATTTGCATAAAATTGTCTATTAAATTTGCATAGACAAAGTGCGGGAGGAGATGCAGTGCAGTGCAGTGAATTACGGTGCAGAGATGGAGGGGAGTCTGTGAGATGAGGAACAGTCTGAGAGAGTGAGAGGTAGTACTGAGAAATCTCCTAAAATTCATCGAGCGACCACCTTATTGCCTTGGGATTTAGTTACCATGTTCGAACAACGCAGAAAGTGAAACAAAACACAGAGAGTATAAATACAGAATCTCCAAAAATCATCAAAGTGACTTATTGCCTCAAAATACCATGATCCGAACAACCGTACAAAAGATTTTTTTTTTTTTTTTTGTGGAAAAGTTGAGGAGCCCAAATTTCATTCCAAAGAGAATTAATAGAAATCGATAAGGGTTAAATTTAAATAACAACATCAAGAACATATATATAATCAGTGCGGGAATCGACTAATTGATTTATCAAAAACACCCACAGATAGAGCTCCCCCGGTTGTACGCCATCCAATGGAGGAAGAGGGTCATGAGCCGCAAAACCACGAGACAATTTTCCCACAAAAACAACAAAAACTTCCAATATGATGATTGAAGGAAGAAATTCAGCAGAACCCAATTATGCACCGTGATACCACTCTCAATAACCAAAACTCCACAAGGGAAGAAAAAAAAAACCAACCGCAGAACCAGCTGAATCGAACAGGATCCTCAGGTTGCAACCACTTAACAACTATGGAGGAGCTCATAAATCACAAAAAGAGAATATAAAATTTCATAAGAAACTTAGTCTCATCATAGTCTGTTGTCACCTCAAAACCACCAACCGGTGCAAAACCAGATTGAAACATCATAGGCAAACAAGCGAGGAAGCTCGAACCATCAAACGACATGAGTAGGAAGAGCTCCTAAAAACATACCAAAAAAAACTGGAAAAAAATCGTCATATACTCGCCTCAAAATGCAAATGAACATGCCTAACGGAATGGCGAGCAACCGAATTATCCCTACATAAACCGAAATAACAAGCTTTATCTACCTAAACTGAATGTCTTTGCGAGAACAACTCAAACCAAATTTTATTTAAGTATTTTTTGAGGCCAAGCAAAAAATCGCATAAACAAAGTCGGCCCTAAATCTATTCATTTTTTGTCCCAGTCCTTGTTCAGAGCCCAGTTAATTGTTGGCTTCTCGATAGCTGCCTCCATGTATTTGCAAATGAACATGCCGCGGTCGACATATTGTTGGATGCAACCGCTCACCGTTTCAACCGGCCATTTCTTGGGTTCTTTGTCAAAATAATGGCGATATCTGAGCGAATTTAATCTCAGAAGATGGATAAGGTATTAGTGTGATCCCGTGAGAACCCCAAGAAGAGTGCATACCATTTCCGTGAGAATGGCTTTATGTGTCGGTTTTGGCAATGAGTCATTAAAATGACCACCGCAAGCTTGATATTCGACAAGAAGTGTCCAGTGCTGATTATGGATAACGGGAGTAAGAGCACTACGGATGCACTGTCTGCAGTGACATGATGGATATACATCTTGCTTTCTTTTAGCAATATATGCGTAATTACGCAGGATGCGGGATAACATCTATAAGACACAATGACATACAGAATATCAAGAATGAATTGCGAACCGGTAATTTTGGAGGAGTAACTCACCCAATGTAAGCATGAAATGTAAAGGAATGGGACATACAATCCACGGGCACGGGAGTACTTCTCAGTATGATATCGACGCGCTCGGCGTGTGCATCGAGAATCGATCCATCGTCGTCAATCGCCCTCGCAAAATAATAATATTTCAGCGAAACGTATCTCCCGCATTATGTGACAGTCATTTTGTAATTTTAAGCAAAGAAATGACAAGTACTTAATGATATGACATTTGAATGTGAAAAGGAGGAAGATGGGTGACTTGTCCCGGAATCGACACCGTATGAGTTGGAGCATCTCAGGTATGCCATCTCTGGATGGGAAGTCCAGTGCCTCTGTACGTAATATAATTAGTTCAGAAATTGGTAAAAGCTATATCAATTGTCATCTAAAGCTCGAGAATCACTTACGCTTACCTGGTGCTCCTCCACCTACGATAGCCTTTGATGGCTCATCGGAAATCAGACGCCGACCGCATTCGGAAGGGTGAAACCGAACAACGTCATCTATTGTATCACATTATTCATGCGTAATACCTGCGCCGTGGCCCGTGGGGTGGAGGCGGTCGAAACTCTTAGCGTGGTCAAATAAACTCGGAGAGAACATAGCTTTCCTCTTCCTCGTCTGGGTGCCTTCACGGCGTGCAACGATGAAGGGGATGATAGCAGTTGGATGTGGGAGCCTCCCCTTGCCCGGCTCTGACTCGGCACAAGACTCCAGGAGGGCTTCCACTATGAAGGTCTCACGAGAAGATACTCGGTGGTCTCCTCCTGCGACTTCCACTCCCTGGGATGGAAGCACTCTTCTCGGCAGTGACTCATAGCAAACTGCATGAATGCCATCCGACTCTCATCATCGCATGGTGATGCCACAACTTCCCTCAACTCCTCAAACGCAAATAACCTATCTCTGCAGATCCTTGATTGGGGGTAGTAGCGAGAGGGCAAGCTAGACACCTTGCTTGGGGAATATGGAGAGATATCTGGGAATCGAGGGCGATCGGACCGATGGGTGATGTCGGGTTCGCTAGATGGGGATGAGAGGATGATTCAATAAGCAGTCTCCTCTTGATAAGTCCTCGCGTAAAGCGGACTGTGTTAATCCAAAGATAGATATGACGACAAACAACATAGGTAAATGCATTACTACAGAAATGAATGAACATAACTAATGTCCGTACACGGTCTCCTCCCAAATCGTCAAGGCAACATCTGAAACTTTATTTTAGGGCCAACATACATTGGTATGCAGACAGAAATGGCGACTAATCTAATAATGTGCTCTGATCTACAACAAAAAATTTATACTGAGTTAAATTGCTCACATCAAGTAAAATATAAGCGGGGTCGACATACCATAAGAAGAGGGACAAAGCCACTCATGTAGCCAGCGCTTCGTATTAGATCTTTTGTTGTAATGTCATTGAATTGTGACACTAAGAAGGCCCAAATGGCCTCAGCCCAATTATACTCAGCAAATTTCTCAATATTATCGGCGTAGGCAATTAAACTAGAAGCTACTCTATAGTTGTGGTATGCAAAGAACAAATTTGAAATAAGAAAACGTATATACAACAGCGTGCCAGAACAGCTATCCGATTGCTTATTCTTATAATCGGTGAACTATCGTGATAATGGGGATTTCATAAAACTTTCTCCCCTTTGTTTGGCATCCCCAACATCACTACTTCATCCGGTGAAAGAAATGCACGCGCCCACAAGAAAAGGCTTCTTGTCGATGTCCCAAGATAGGATAGAGGTTATGGCCGAAGTCTTCTGCGGTCAGTGTCGACGAATTGGTTGGTGAAGCCGCTTCAATATTTATCACTTCACTAGTGAAGCGAGTTGTAATATTATCAAATGCTCGATGGCACTTGGCGCTAGGCGTTATCCTTTTGCCATCTTGAACTTCAAAATAAAGTTAAGTGTGAATATTAGACATAATGGATTGCAAGCACCTTAATATCGGGGAGAATTACAGTGCAAGTGCAGAGATAGGGGTTCGAGAGTACATTTGCAAACAAGCATCTAAATTAGCTTCCAAACAATCTCTAAACTACTTCCAGAAGGTAAACATTGCACAATACCAACAATCAAGAAATCGTATTCGAGGGTGCAGTGCAGTGCAGAGGATGCAGTGCAATTCATTTTCTCCACAGAACACAAAACCAACTTCCCGGTTATTCATAGGATTCTAGCCATAGTATGCCCTCCAAACGGTAAAAATGGACAAAAAATGCAAAATCTCAAGAAAGTATAGAGGTCGGTACGAGGGGTTGAGAGTACATTTGCAAACAAGCATCTAAATTAGCTTCCAAACAACCTCTAAATTACTTCCACAAGATAGCGGAAACATTGTCTCAACAATACCAACAATCAAGAAAAATAGCCCAAAATCTCTAACATCGGGAGGTGCAGGAGGTGCAGAGGTGCAGTGCAGAGTGCAATTCATTTTCTCCACAGAACACACCCAAACCGACAAAACACAACTTTCCAGTTATTCATAATAGATTCTAGCCATAGTATGCCCTCCACGGTAAAATGGGTGAAAAAATGCAAAATCTCAAGAAAGTATAGAAGAGGTACAGAGGGGTTGGAGAGTACATTTGCAAACAAGCATCTAAATTAGCTTCCAAACAACCTCTAAATACTTCCACAAGTATAGCAAAACATTGTCTCAACAACCGAGAACAATCAAGAAAAAATAGCCCAAAATCGCCTCTCTGAGTACAGGAGGTGCAGATGCAGAAGTGCAATTCATTTTCTCCACACACCCAAGCACAAAACACAACTTCCCAGGTTATTCATAGCATTCTAGCCATAAGATGCCCTCCACGGTAAAAAATGGGTGAAAAAATGCAAAATCTCAAGTATAGAAGTGCAGGAGTACAGGAGGGGTTGAGAGTACATTTGCAAACAAGCATCTAAATTAGCTTCCAAACAACCTCTAAACTACTTCCACGATATAGCGGAAACATTGTCTCAACAACCGGACAACAATCAAGAAAACACCAAAATGGTCTAACATCGGGAGGTGATGCAGCATGCAGAGGTGCAGTTCTGAGAGGAATGCAGAGGTGCAGAGGCAGTGCAGAGAGAGGTACGAGGTATAGAGATACAAGAGAGCAGTGAGTCTGATTCATTTTCTCCAATACACCACAGGAAAAACACAACTTCCCAGTTATTGAGCAGTTAGCCATAGTATGCCTCCACGGTAAAAATGGTGAAAAAGCAAAATCTCAAGAAAGTATAGATCTTGGGTTTGAGATCTGAGGGTACGACAATCCAACAAAAAATCGTCTAATATCCTCAGAGCATCTGAGAGGTATATATAGAGTGCAGACGGTAGCCATATCTGAAAAATGCCATAAAACCTAGAAACACTTGATGGATTGTAATGGACAAAGATAGAAAACCTAAAATCTTTCAAGTTAAATGTGTGAAAATACCTCGCCGTGAATACCATTTGAAATTAGAAGCCAGCCAATGATCGAGCGGCAGGGGGCCACAAACGGAGCTGAAATTCTCTTCGTGAAAGTCCGTCGAGTATTACGAAAGAATCTGAATATTTTCCCGAGGTTTAACGAGGTAAATCGGTCGGTCGGGCGCCGCAGGAAAATAGCCGTCTTACGGCGTCATTTTTTTGGCGCGTTTGCGTCCACGTCGTATCGAGTCGCGCGTAAGCGTGCGGACTCCGGGCCCCGTGATAGAAACGTTACGAGAATACCAGGAATCGGGCTTCTATACTCAGAACTAGTACAAGGCATCCCCCCCATATTTCGTCACTTTGTCGAAAAGATACCTTCGATCCACTCGGTATTTGTGTTTGTTTCAGTGAAGCATCTTCCGGTAAGCAAAGTCGATCCGCACGAACGTTTTCTTTTTCGACAAGTTGAACCAAGAGAGTTCAGACTTTTCAAATGCGTGGTTCGTTATGGGTACAAAGATACCATAGAGATAGCTAAGGAGTTTGAGAAGACGCTCATTAAACAGCTAAAAGAATTCATTTATCATGAATTCTTCATTCAAGAGGTCGGTTCTTCACCACTGCAAAACTATCCGTTGGAAGAATCAGCAACTGGAAAGAAAGCAATCAGCAGCGAGCGGGATTGGCCACAGTTCATACAGATGAAATTCTGAAAACGCAAGGCTTGGCCAGTCATTCTTCAGGATCAATACTTCCTGCTAATAACAGTAACCGGTCGGCAGACTCTTCAGGCAGAAGAGTTGGCACGCAGGTTCCGGCCATTGAGGAGGAGAAGCAGTTCATTCAGAAGGAGATGGAGAAAGTGGTATATCTACTGGGAGAAACGGAAATGGCGGCGAGGTCCAATTCTTCTATCATCAAAGAGTGGTAGTAAACAATATCTATCATTTCATTAGAGGAATTTCAGGCAGGAGATGAGACCATGTCGATTCCTAAGGCGAGGCTGCTCAAGGTTGGAGTGACATATGAGATATAGATAAAACTGTGATTCCTTCTTCAATTAAATATATATATATATATATAAGTCTATGTAATTCACATTTCTCTCTACTCTCTAGAGATCTATCGAGGAAATTTCTATATTGCAGAAAAAGTAATTATTGTATGCCTCCCCTATGGTTCTGATAAATATTATCAAACCCTAAAAAGTTTTTCAACCACTTACCGTTGAGGGTATTTTAGTTATTAAATAAAAAAAAATTAAAAATCAAAATCCTTGATTTTCATGCCATTTTCTAACCCTAATAATAAATATAAAATAAAGATTATGATCTTGATCTAAAATAAATAAATGAATAGGCATATACAAATGAGCCTACTCATCCTCATGCATCAAAAATAATGTAATATGAGAAGTTGCTCTAATTGTATTTGGGTTAGTGGAGTTAAAGATGAGCGACTGGTTTAAAGTTTTAGTAATAAATTGAGTTTGGATCATATCTATTCAATTTTGAGTTTGGTATCTAATCGAGTCTAATTCGGTAAAATTCAAACCCACGTTGAACCATATTTACATTATTTGATTATAGTGTCATATTTAAGTTGTGTTTGGTGCGGATGGTACATGTTGTCGTTACATCATTTAGCACCGCATTCCGCCTAAATTTTGAAAAATCTCCAACGAGAAAGTTGTGTTTTCTAATTACCTCCTTGCGGTGGAGCCCAGAAAGCTGAGGGTTTACTTTTTGAAACTAAAAAAAAAAAAATTGCGTCTCATGCAGACTTCCAAATAGCATTCTTTTCGACACTTATTGCTTTTTTTTAGATGGGTAATTGTCCTAACACCATTAATGTATAATATGTTGTGTGATAAACAGTGGGTAAACAAGAACTCAAAAAGAGGGGTGGTAAAATAAAAAAATAATTAAAATTTATTAAAATTTAAATTTAAATTTTTAAATCAAAATAAATAAAAAAGATTAAATAAAAATAACTAAGAATAACTCATAAATTAAGAAATATATCTCTTTAATATAGCCATTTTGATTAAGTATTTTAAATTATATATAACGCTACTTTTGTATCAAAATCACTAATTATTAATTTTGCATCAAAATATATTATAATATCCTTCTCAATATATATCATCAATGCTCACAATAAAATCACAATAATCTTATCAAGATAATATTCAATACTAAAAATGACATTCCAATATTATCATAATCAATCTAATTAATTAATAAGATGATATATGTTCGACCTCTATAATAAGAAGCACTCATATCTAAAATATTAATAGCTTATTTTCCATGAAATAATCTCACCTTCTTAAACAAAGAATACAATATTATTTCTTTTGAAATCTTTAAGATGTTTGAAACTAATATATGTATGATAATTAAATTTTGATATAATAAATACTAAATAATTATTGAAAATTATATAATATTAAAGAGCTCAGTAAAAATCTAAGTATGACGATTGCCTCTCTTAACTAATCCTTGATTCCACCACTGATGATAACTATTATAATTATATTTTAACATAACAAATTATATTTGAATCTTGTTATAATCGTGTGAATATATTCTAACCTTATTCATATAAGTATTGAATTTTATTCCAATATGATTGGAGCCATCTTTGAATCTTATTCAAATTTTATTCGAACTTATTTTGTTCATTTCAAAATTCAAATAAGTAATTCCAAGTAAAAAAGGTTAGATAATTTGATCCAAAACTAACATGATATATATATATATATATATATATATAATTTTCAGTGACTTTTCATCATTAAATTGTTAATTTTTGGAGACCCCACGTGGGATATTGCGAGGATAAATTTTTAAATTAAGCATATTTTAATTTTTAATTAGCAAATGACATTAAAAAAAAAAATTAAAACTAGGCACAGTCGCCGTTGAATGGGCGACTGGCCCCAGACTAATTTTTTTAAAAAAAATATGTGGACCACAGTATTTTTGGCCGTGTCGGTCGTCCGTTCTAGTGAACTTGGTATCATTGGAATCGACACAAAATTCCATGACATGTTGACTGAAAAGGTGATTGTGGCCTTCATTAGCTTTTGCCAATGCGAAAAATCTGCAGCGCCGTTTTGAAAAGTGCGACCAGCCGCGGTATTTTGGCTGTATCGGAGTCGTCCGTTGTCGGAATTGAGCAAGCTTGGTATCGTTGGAATCGGCACGAAATTCCCCATGACTTTCATGTTGACCAAAAAGGCGATTGTGGCTCCTTGCGTAGCAGTTTTTGCCAATACGCGAAAAATCTGCGGCGCCGTTTTGAAAAGTGCAACCGGCCGCAGTATTTTGGCCGTATCAGAGTTGTTTGTTGTCAGAATTGAGCGAGCTTGATGTTGTTAGAATTGACACGAAATTTTCCACGACATTTATGTTGACCAAATAAGGCGATTATGGCCCCTTGCATAGCAGTTTTTGCCAATGCTCGCAAAATATGCGGCGCCGTTTTGAAAAGTGAGACCAGACGCGATATTTCGGCCGTATCAGAGTCTTCCGGTGTCAGAATTGAGCGAGCTTGGTATTGTTGGAATCAGCACGGAATTCTCCATGAATTTCATGTTGACCGAAAAAGGCGATTGCGGCCCCTTGCGTAACAGTTTTTGGCAATGATCGCAATATCCGTGGCGTCATTTTGCAAAGTGCGACCAACTGTGTTATTTTGACTGTACCATAGTTATCCATTGTCAGAATTGAGCGAGCTTGGTATCATTGGAATCGGCACGAAAATCCCCACGACTTTTATGTTGACTCGGAAATGCGATTGTGGCCCGTTGCGCAACAATTTTTGTGGATATGGATAGATTCAAAATAGCAATAGTTGATGGATACTCAACATTGATAAAATTGATATTTGAAGAAATTAATAAAAAATAATAGATGTGACAATCTCATTACAAAGTATATATACTAATCTTTATATATATATATATATATATATATATATATATATATATATATATATATATATATATATATATATATATATATATATATATATATTTATTAGCATTATTGATATGACATTCAAAATTCCCCTAATTAAGCATGAATCTTGGGGCAAAGGCAAGCGATCCCAAGTCGAATCGTCAAGATCAAGCACCAAACATCGAAAACTTTGGAACATAAATTAAACCTCAATGATCATCAAATATAGAGTATTTATAGTCAAATCGAGGAGCATCTCGTAGAATCTAACCCTAAGATCTCACAATTACCTCATTTGAGCATCCAAATGTTCAAATACATCAAATGATCAAAAGGAATCGTCCGCATCCGATGGGGAGGAGTGGTTTGGATTTTCCATATATTTACAAGATCTTCCAATCTTCCAAATCTATATACCCATATGAGGGATACTTTTGGAGACAGTGAAGAAGGAGAGGGCAGCGAAGGAGGAGAGCTCAGCTCGAAGATCCCAGAAGATCGCCCACCGCCTGAGCCAACCACCACCGTCGGCCAGCCACCACCCTCATCGCCTAATCACTGTCGTTCCTTGCATTTTCGCCAAGTTGTTCTATATTTGAAATTGTTCTCTTCCACTCAAGTTCACGCCTGATCTACCATCACCGCCACTAGCAACTATTATTACGACCGTTGTTACATATGTTGTTCCTTTCTTGTATACCATCTTGTCAGTTATCGGAAGATTCTGCTTGAGGTATACATAGTGGAACATTTTTCTTTGGTAGCCTGGTTTTTCCTCTTTTAGGTTTTTTCACGTTAAAATTTCGGAGTTCTCTCACTCTTTAAATAGTATTGTATCAAATCAATAAAGTAAACTTTCACTCTACCGTAACTGGTCTTCTGGCACGCAACAATTATAAATATTTTATTTGTAATTATTGAAGCTTATTATAATCTATATGTGTCACTTCAAAGAGCCGTATATATTAATCTTTTTAATATCGAAAAGTTAATAAAATAATGCAAGTCTTACTTACACCATTAGGTGGGATTATTGGTGTAGATACTTATGAGAAGCTAAGTTTGAATAAATAATTGGATCATTTAGCATTTAGTTTACTTTATATTTTATAATGAATGATTGAAGGCTTTTGTCAAAATGTCAATATCTCTTTGATTTTGAAGGGAGAAATAATGTATCAACTCTACTCCCATTTCACATTAAAATAAATGTCTTTCTTGAAAGTGAATATATTTGTTATATTAATTACATTTTCTTAAAATATCGAGTAAAAAAAAAATTTGGTAAGGAGAGACAAAATTACCTATTTATGAATAATTACGTAGTTTATTTTACAACACATCAAAAAAAAAAATTTAAATTTCACAATGTACAATTGCCCATTTTGATATCTAAATATAACTTATATATTTAACATCTAAACTTTACCATTTGTATAATACAGTGCTAAGTCAAGAACCTTCGCAGGGCCTTCGATGACGACGAGAAGTGACAACGAGTGCTTGATCGATGCCGGATCTCACCAAGATGAAGGTTGAAGACTAATTTGTGGCATTGCCTTACACTCAATACTATGGCTAATCAATATTATAACATACATTAATATTTATTATAAGAATATATTATATTATATTAATTATTATAAATATCATTATTATTATTAAAGATATTTTTCTTTATTATTGTATTCTTCATATTGCTCTCTTCTCTTACTTTTATAGACATATGCATTTACATAACTATTTTCATATCACATCATATGTCAATCAAAACATAGTATTCTATGATTTCTATCTAATATAATAATATCTATTAAAAGATCAATATTTATATGATTATGACATAAATATATACAAATAACATGTGAGACAAAAAGTTTCCATTGAAATGAGTGTATATAGAGGATATATATATATATATATATATATATATATATATATATATATATATATATATATATATATATATATATATAATCATAATAAATAAATAATATTTATATAATAGTCAAAGGTCGCAAAATATAATATGCTTAGTGATATGACTCAAAATTCCTCTAGTCAAGCACAATCTTGAGCCGAAAGCAATCGAAATCAAGGTGATCAAGACTTAAAATATCATCAAACTTTAAGATATCGCTTAAATACCTAAATATCTCTCAAATATGAAGTGTTTATAGTCAAATCGAAGCGCCTCGACGGTTCCAACAAGCCAAAGGTCTTACAATTCACTTCATTTGAGCATTCAAATGCACGAAATACATCATATGATCAAGGGGATCATTTTGAGCCACCGATGAAGTGAGTGGTAATGGGTTTTGTATGTATTTACAGACGCCACCTCCATTCTATAAATACTCATTTCATATGAGGAGGCCAAGTGAAGAGAAGGAGGCAAAAGAGAGGGAGAGCTCTAAAGATCCTCCAAGCAATCGTCGCCACTGACGGCCGTCAACCACCGCCGTTTGCCGCCATCGCCCACCACCGCCGATCGCCGCCGAATTGCTGACATCATCACCGACCACTATCGTCCATCGGCCAACATCGCCGTTAACTCGTCCAACATCGTGTCACAACATCGTTGCCAACATTGTCTACTAGAATCGTTACAACTCGACGTCGAATTGTTGTCCATTTCATATACAATTTGTAATCGATCGGGAAGATCTTGTACTTTGAAACAGATACATAGTGGAAGCTTTTCATGCTAGCCCTGGTTTTTCCCTCTTTGAGGTTTTCCACGTAAAATTCTCGAGTTTTATTGTTCTTTTAAATACGCTTTGATTTATTAAGTAAACTTTTACTCTAGAATCGATTTTCTAGACGCATCTTGCCGCCTATGGATATTGATTATTTCATCTTGTATGGCACCAACCCAACAAGATCAAAACCACCATCGAGGTGGAGCATTTCAAGCTTTTAAGGAGACAAATGAATAATGAAGATTCATCAAACTTCATTCCTTGATTTTGTCGAACTGGGGACAACTCTAATCTCAAAAGATTATCCAAGTTTCCCAACAAGATCAAAACCACCATCCGTGGAGCATAAGCTTTTAAGAGCACAAGAAGAATGAAGATTCATCACTGTTCATATTTTGTCGAAAACTGGGGGGGCAACTTATAATCTCAAAAGATTATCCAAGTTTTCCAACAAGATCAAAACCACCATCCCAAGAAACAAGTCAAAATTAGAGGATATTTCAACATTGAGAAGAGATATAGCTTTACAAATTATATTTTTCCACTCATACTCAAGGAAAAAATGAGACGTGGTTAAGAAGCAACTTTGGCTACAACCACAACGGATGTTTAATTGACCTCTTCCATACGTTAACGCCATTGGTATCACCTGACAAACAACCTAGGATGGTCAAAATCCTCGCCGATTCAATTACCTCTTTCATAATGTTAACGCGTTATCGAGCAAATACTGACAAACAATCAGATAGTCAAAAGTTCCGTGGACTTCTAGCCTCTTCCACAGTGTTAACGCCATGGGTATCACCGACAAACAACCTAGATGGGTCAAAATCTCACACCAATTAATTCTTCCATAGTGTTAACGCCATCGAGCAAATACTCGACAAACACCCAGATAGGTCAAAGTCCTTGGCGGGACTCACCTCTTCCATGGTTAACGCCATCAAGTCACACTCGACATAACCTCGGATAATAAAATCCTCGATTCAAATTCAATCTCTTCCATACAGTTAACGCCATCGGGTAACACTCGACAAACAACTTTGATGGTCAAAATTTTCGGATTCAATTCAACCTTTCCACACAAGTTAACATCATCGCAAAGACTGACAAACAACCTCGATAGTCAAGATCCTCGGATTCAATTCAACCTCTTCCATACGTTAACGCCATCGAGCAAACACTCGACAACAACTCGATAATAAAATCTCGCCGGATTCAATTCAACCTCTTCCACACGTTAACGCCATCGCAACACTCGACAAACAACCTTGATGGTCAAAATTTCACGATAATTCAACCTCTTCCACACAGTTAACGCCATCGCAATCTTACAAACAACCTCGATAGGTCAAAAATCCTCAACCATTCTAACCTTCCACATGTTAACGCCATCAACACTCGCCAAACAACGATGGGTCAAAATCTCCGGATTCATCAATCTTCCACAGTGTTAACGCCATCTGCAACACTCGACAAACAACCTCGATGTCAAAATCTCGCGGATTCAATTCAACCTCTTCCATCGCCATCGTAACACTCGACAAACAACTCGGATGGGTCAAAATCCGGATCTTCAACCTCTACACGTTAACATCATCGTAACACTTTGACAAACAACCCTGGATATAAAATTCTCGCGATTCAAGCAACCTCTTCCACGAGGTTAACGCCATCAAGTCACACTCGACAAACAACTGATGGATCAAAATCCTGGATTCCTGATGGATCAAAATCTCGGATTCAATTTAACCTCTTCCACTGTTAACGCCATCTGCAACACTCAAACAACGGATGGGTCAAAATCCATATTTTAATTCAACCTCTTCCACGGTTAACGCCATCGCAACACTCGATAAATAATCTCGAGGGTCAAAATTCTCGAGATTCAATTCAACCTCTTCCATACAAGTTAACGCCATCAAGTAACACTCGACAACAACTCCTGATAGGCCAAAAATAATCAATGATCTAATTCGTCACTTCCATAGTGTTAACGCCATCTGCAATACTCTAACAAACAACTCTGATAGGTCAAAATCCCGGATTCAATGCACCTCTTCCACAGGTTAACGCATGGTAACACTCGATAAACAACTCAATAAAAAATCTCACGGATTCATCTCCTTTCAAGTGTTAACGCTATCGGTAACACTGGATAAACAACTTTGATAGTATCGGCTGATTCACGAAACTTTCCACAGATTAATCGAGTCACACTGACAACAACCTCGATAGGTAAAATCTCATCGTTGCCGGCTATCGCACCGACATCGCTGCATCTTCATCCGCTGTCACCATCGCCGCTATCATCAGATTACCGCTTGCCATCATATCGACTACTGCCGCTTGTTGCCGCTGACCACCTCACGCCGCTAACCCTCGTTGCCGGTACTTGGCTCATTTGATTACCGCTGAATTATCACTGAATTTGGTCTTCAATATGTCAGATTATCTCATTGACGACTGGATGTTTGCTGCGACTAACGATTACATTGCCATTAGTTGTCACCTTGCCGCCACCTCGCGGTCACTGCTGATATCGACCTATCGCCGCTGACCGCTCAACCACATTTCACTATGTCATTTATCCCGCTACCACTGATGCGGAATTAATTATCGATCTTTCAATTGCGTTGCTGACCATCCTTATTTTGAACCATACATCAAACTCAATTGATATGCTGCCATTAATAATTATCGATTACGGTTCAAGCATGACCAATTGAAAACCTCAGACGGTATAAATCGATATATCGCTATTCTTGAATTATCACGGCATCTGACTAATTTTATCGTTTCATCGCTGACTGACGCTGGCCAATATCATTTATATTTGCATGTTGCCATCACCTCTTTGAGAACCTTTTCGGCAGACGCTGGTCCGCAGTCATGTCAGCAAAGATTCTGGCCGTTGCTGCATATGAACGTTCAAATTCTAAATCATAAAATTTTGAAATTATAACGACAATTGCTCGTCGTCTGGCCAGTAACTCAACAAGCGACGTTCATCAATCGTTTATTTCGCAATTCGCTTAAGCTTTGTTGTCATGCTGAAAATCAGAGATCTTTTCACTGATCACCTATTCTGACCGAAATTACATTTTCTTCAAATTTTATAAAATCTGGCAGCCATAGAATTTCGCTTGCTTTTGCATAATCCAACCCAAACTCATGCAACGCCAAATGTATGTCCGAACTCAATTTCACGCCGCATACCTACACATATGTACATCGCTTCTGAGTCATAATCTTGTGCTTATATGAAGATATTCTCTCAAAATACGTGGTTAATGGACCAGATTTTGTTGAAGAATTTACTATTTACATATATATTTTTGGATGATTGAGATAATATCATCCAAAATACAATGATATGATCAAAATTCCTCTAGATAATCTTGATGCTAAAGCAATAAATTGAACCGGTCGAGATCAAGCACTTAAAATATCATTGAAACTTTGAGACATCGTAAATCTAAATAAATTCTCAAATATGAAGTGTTTAGAGTCAAATCGAAGCAACGTTTCCAACAAGCCAAAGGTCTTAAGACTTCATTTGAGCATTCAAATGCACAAATACATCATATGATCAAGGGGATCATTTTGAGCATCCATGAAGTATATTTTGCATGTATTTACAGAGACGCCACTCCTCCATTATATAAATAGCCCCTCATTCCTCATATGAGGAGGGGCCAAGTGAAGGAGAAGAGGAGGGCAACCAAGAGAGAGGAGAGAGCTCTAAAGATCCTCCAAGCATAATCGTGCGCCACTCAACAGGTCAACCATATTTGGTAATCACCGCCACCGGCCGATCCTCGCTGCCCTCGACCATTGTTGTTGGCCATCATCACCTAATTATATCGTCATCTCAACATGCCAACTTGTCATTAACATCATGAACATTGTCTATTACAAGAATCATAATACGAGACAATGTATTTCATATACAATTTTGTAATCTGATCGGAAGATCTTGTACCAAAGATACATAGTGGAAGCTTTTACTTGGCTAGATGATTTTTCTTTTAAAAATACAATATGCTTAGAAATATCAAAGAAGAGATTGGAAAAATTAGAAGAATGCAATTAAAGACTATTCTCACAATTTTCAAAGATTTAGAATATTTATTTTGAAAAACTTTGAAATTTATTTATTTATTTATTTTATTTCTACAAATTTTCAAAAATATTTCAAGACCATTCAACCTTTTATGATTATATATATATATATATATATATATATATAAATATGTTATGCAAGAGAATTTTATTCCTAGATGCGAGATCTTCGCCGTAGCCCAAAAATTATCCAACACACAAGGGGATATGAACACGTGGGTTATACGGAAAACCCGCTATGGAAAACCACGGCCTTCACCAGAACTTTCACTATGTGTTCAAAAGATACGTGTCCTCGCTTCGTTAGTTGAGAAGAAGGTGTTTGCTGTGGGCAAACAATATTCGAAAATACAATTGGTCAACTCCAACCCAAGGAGAAGTTTCCCAAAAGCGAACGATCTTCCGAGCAACCTCTGATCTTCGGAGAAAGGAGCTGACCGGTCTTTTCTAGTCCTCCGGGGCGATCTCCTGGCGAAGCTCGATCTTCGTGCACCTGGTGGCACTGGGATGATCGTCAAGTGCGTCGACCGGTGGTTCTCGAGCTCGGTCTTCAAATCGATTCTGGCCTCTAAGGAGAGAATGAGGCTCTATTTATAGTTTTTTGGGAGTGTGCCTTGTAAATTGTGGAAAACTCCAACCACTCCCATCTGACGGCCCAGCGTGATCCCCCGACGACGGTATTTTGATGATCCGGTGCCTTAATGATGTCTAATTGGGTGATCTTGGATTCTGGATTCGCTTGACGAGCCGCCGACCGACTATAAATATGTCGCTTTGGTGACCATTTGGCGATCGATCCATTTTCATAGCTTGATTTGAGTCGATGAGCTCTGACGACTACGCTTGATGTCTATGTTCGCTCATCAGACGGCTTGATAGTTTTAAAATCGGTGATTAGATCGAAACATTTGAAAAAATGCCTTGAGATTCGCGGTTGATCGATTAATTTTCGACGATAAGTTGCTATTTTGGGTGACATTATCTCATCCAAAAAATATATGTCAAATACTTAAAATAGCAAATTCTTCAATGAAATTTGAGAGTCCATCAACGCGATTTTGAGAGAACATCTTCATAACAAAGACAATATTATAACCGCAAGGCGCATCGCAAATATGTAGTATGCGCGCGAGATTTCGAGATTAGGATCGATCCGGAGGAACAGAGCGTGCTCAGCTCATGGGCGCATGGCGCTACCAAGGCCATGGCATACGCTACAAGCATAGCAACCCAATGGGTCAGCACGGCTGCACGCTGGTCACGATCAACGCCGGGCCGGGCGGGTCTGCGGGTCTGCCAGACGTCTATGGCGGCCATGATGATGCGGCTGAACGCATGCTGCACTCTCGGCTGGCGTCGCTGGGCGAATGGCACGGCTCATGGCCTGCGGGTCGACGGTTACCGAGTCTGGCCATGCTGCTGACTACGGTGGCTCTGCTGGCCGACCGGGAGCTGCACATGGGACATGCTGACATGGGCGTGGCTGTATGAAGGCTGCATGGCATACTGCTGGCGCTATGGGGCTACATGAAGGGCTCGCCGGGCTGGCTACCCTGGCGGCCCACGGTCCGAACGCTGCTTTTGAGCGGTTTTGCTTTTACGCTTTTGCCCCTAGGGTCTATAAAACCCCTACTAAGGAGAAGGCACACCTTTCTCATCTCCTCTCCTCTTAGAGTGCATACCTCCTGGTGAGTTTGCACTCTTTTGATCCACCTCTCCAGCTGAGTGCATGGGAGTTTGCACTCTGATCAACCTCTTCCTCCTCATCTCCGGAGTGCATGCCTCCGGTGGGAGTTTGGGCACTCTTCGATCAACCTCACCACCTCATCTCCGAGTGCATACCTCCCCTGGGAGTTTGGGCACTCTTCGATCAACCTCTTCCTCCTCATCTCCACCAAGCCAGTGCATGCCTCCCCTGGGAGTTTGGGCACTTCTTGGATCAACCTCACCACCTCATCTCCACCAAGCTGAGTGCATAGCCCTCCCCGGTGGGAGTTTGGCACCTCCTTGGAATAATTTTCATCTCGATGCACGAGCTTTTGATGGGTGAGATCTTGAAAGAGACACGTCCGACCCTTGAACGAGGCCCAGGGAACCTTCTAAAATGGGAGGATCAAGATAGGGGAGTCGATCACGGAGACATATTGATCGCTTTCGAAAAATATTATTTTCAATGATTTGGTTCTTAAGTGTCCAAGAAGATAGAGCCCAATCCGCCGGGTATTTCACCACTTACTAGATGAGTTTGCGGATTGCGGTTTCCATCCCCGAGATGATCGCCATTTTGTCAAGATGCGAGGTTTGCATTTCCCGCTGAAAGGTGGCAATGACGATCGCGGATGGGACTTATAGTCTTTTCGTGGGCGACTTGACTATCGATTACCTCGCACGATGTGCAAGTTTACTCATGATGCACATGGTCGTATCACAGAGTCCATTTGACTTGACGGCGATCCTCCCAAGAATTGGGCAAGGTGTTCTTTTGTGAAGAATGACTCTTCGAGAAATGGGGAAAGCCGAGATTTACCCATTCCCCTGCCAAGTTCATTGATGAAGATACCGCGACGAAATTCCGTAATATTGAAGATCTTCGATTTGAGATTCGATATATCGATTTGTGTAGGAGGAATCTTTGTTCGAGCGGGCTTTCTATTCATCCCGGCCTTATGCGCTTGTTGAGAAAGCCCAACAAAGAGGTTTCCACATCTCCAAGCTGCCTCGCTTCTTCCCAGCAGAAGGACCCGTCTCTAATAGAGAAGAGGAAAAGGAGAGAAGAGGTGATATCAGATACCCGAAAAGAGTCGGGCCCTTCGAGTAGTCGTCCCCCAAGGATCTTCATTCCTGAGGACGTGTTGAATCATTCTCAGGTCCGTCAAGATCAAGAACTGGTAACAATCCTTATGCTCATCATCTTTTATTTCCATTTCCTGCTTAACGTAATTTTTCTTATTTCGATATCGAAGAAGCAAGAACTTGACTTCAAAATGAACATTGTCAATGACCGAATTGTGAGTTCGTGAAGGTCAAGTTTCTCCATGGTGAATATAAGAAGCTGTGGAGAAAGTAAAAGAGATGTCCGTTGGAGAATCAACTTGATGAATGCAGACCGAAATACGACTGCCAATTTCTCTTCTTTTCGCCGAAGTTGAGCGGACTGGATGAATTAGTGGAGGCTAGAACGAGGTTACTCCAGGATCCAAGATCTTTCCGAGAAGGTTTCGTGTCTTGAGGCAAAGAACCGAGAGTTACGCCGCTTTTCGTGAGAAAGAGGCCGCCTTTATCTCTCGTAAGGAGCCGGATCACAGTCGCGGAGGACTTCAAGAACTCGACAAATTTCAAGAGTATCATACAGATCACGCTCGTGAGGCCGTGAGACCACGCGGCGATGTAGAGGTGAAGGCTTTGAGCTAAAGGTGTTGATGAAGGCTTCATCCGAGGTTTCTCGGGGACACGCATGACGCAAGCTGGAGTCGGTGTTGAGGTCCTTTCTCCTAGCCTAGCTTCCGACCTTCTAATGACGAGGATGACTCGATAGTTCTTCATCATCTACCGATGAGACCATCAAGACCGTAATTGTAATTCCTTTATGTTGCTTGCAGGTTGTATATTATTTCGATTGATTGTACTTGTATGTTCTCATGAGAAGTATTAATAATCCATAAAAAAATTATTTGTGAATATTTTGAGTCGCGGTGTCAAAGGCACGATGATAAAGATTCGTGAGAAGAGATCATCGAATCCCTTTGGTAATTCTCCTATTCTAAGATCATTACCGAGCATTGATGACAAACGACGAATATATTTATGAGGTTCTCTCGTAACCTCTCGATCTATCCTAGGTTGTGTATCTGAGTTACTCGATGATGTTAACCGTTATGGAGAAAGTTGTAGTGCCTATAGAGGATTGCCAACTTATCCAAGGTTGTTTATCGAAGCACTCGATGTTAACCTGAGGAAGATCTCAATTGAATCCGAGGATTTTGACCTATCCGGTGTGGTATCTGAGCGCTTACCGATGACGTTAACCTGTTATGGAGAAAGTTGTAGGCAGCCTATAGAGGATTGCCAACTTATCCAAGGTTGTTTATCGAGCTGCTACTCCACAAAGCCTAATATATTTAAGAGGATTTTGACCTCTATCCAGGTTGTGTATCTGAGCCGCTTACTCGATGATGTTAACTGCTTATGGAGAAAGTTGTAGGCGTATAGAGGATTGCCAACTTATCCAAGGTTGTTTATCGAGCTGCTACTCGACGATGTTAACCCGTATGGAAGAGATAATTGAATCCGAGGATTTTGACCCATCCGGTTGTATCGAGCTTACTGGCGATGTTAACCTATGGAGAAGTTGGCGGTCATAGAGATTGACTTATCGAGGTTGTTTATCGAGGCGTTACGATGTTAACTTTAATATGGAAGATCTCATGAATCCGAGGATTTTGACTATCGAGGTTGTGTATGGGCGTTTCGATGATGTTAACTGTTATGGAGAAAGTTGTAGCGGTCTATAGAAGATTGCCAACTTATCGAGGTTGTTTATCAGGCGTTACTCGGCGATGTTAACAGTATGGAAGATCTTGGGAATCCGTGAGGATTTTGACTATCGAGGTTGTGTATCGGGCGTTTACTCGATGATGTTAACCTGTTATGGAAAAAGTTGTAGCGGTATAGAGGATTGCCAACTTATCGAGGTTGTTTATCGAGGCGTTCTCAACAAACTTCGAATATATTTATGAGGTTCTCTTCTCGATATCTAGGTTGTGTATGGGCGTTTACCGATGATGTTAACACTGTTTATGGAAAGTTGTACATAGAGGATTTTGACTTATCAGGTTGTTTATCGGCGTTACTGCGATGTTGCATATGGAAGAAATCGAATTGAATCCGGAGGATTTTTGACCTATCCGAGTTGTATGGGGCGTTTACGATGATGTTAACTTTGTTATGGAGAAAGTTGTAGGCATTCATAGAAGATTGCCACTCGTTGTTTAATGATGTTATGGAAGAGGTATCGGGAGGATTTTTGATATCGAGGTTGTTATCGGGCGTTTACTGGCGATGTTAACTATGGAAAGTCAATTGATCCTGAGGATTTTTTGACTATCGAGGTTGTTTATGGGGCGTTTACTCGATGATGTTAACTTATGGAAAGTTGTAGGCGGTCTATGATTGCCAACTTATCGGTTGTTTATCGAGCGTTCTTCGGCGATGTTAACTTATGGAAGAGTAGTGGAAGTCCATGGACCTTTTGACTATCGAGGTTGTTTGTCGGGCGTTTGATGATGTTATGGAGAAAGTTGTAGGCTCATAGAGATTGCCTTATCAGGTTGTTTATGGCGTTCGACGATGTAGCTATGGAAGAGGATGTGAAGTCCCAGGACCTTTTCACAGGTTGATTGTAGCGAATAGGCATCCATGAAGCTTCGACATCGATGTCGATGTCGCATCAACTAGTTGGTCGATCGAGGAAGGGGAAGCTATCTTTTGGGCATGCGATGAGGTTGTAGTCGATGCATTCTCGAGCGTTGGCCTTCTTGGTGCTCGTTAGCCAACCGGTGGGGTAGTAGACTTCTCGAATGAACTTGACTTCCGAAGTTTGGTGATTTCTTGTTCTATGCAATCGTTGAAGCGAAGGTTCTTTTCTTACGTATCACCGGCTTGTAGGTTGTCAACTTTGAGGGGTAATGACTTGTCAATGCGAGAATATCGGATGCGCTCGAGCAAAGATATCTTGATTTTCAAAATCTATTGATTTCGATCGGTGGCGACAACGATCCACCTTCACCTTCGATGGATCTTACGAGATAGGAAGACAAATTACATCTTGGAGAAGCCCTTTGAGAGGCATCCTCATCAGTGGGTCAGTTCTGATGTTGAGGGTTCTTGGCGTAAATGTGGGCTTGCTTGATATAACGCGCTTGTCTATCTGTTGATTCCACTTACCGATGCGGTGTGGAATTTCATCTTGAGGTGAACGCAGATGTGTGCTGTAGAATATAAACTGAGAGGTCTCCCAAATATTGCATTATGCAGCGGACTCGGACTTGACTACATAAATTGTATCAAGTGGGTTGCGTGTCGGAATCTCAGAGTTACGGGAAGGCGATTGTCCCTTCCACTATCTGGTCGATTATCAAATCCATACGATTGGCAGCGGGTTGAAGCTTCTCTCTTTCCCATGCTTGGAAAGTGGGTAAAAGAACATCAATAGAACTCCCATTGTCGATCAATATCCTTTTAATATTGAAGCATGGATCCCAGACATGATGACAAGGGGATCTTGATGTGGGATCGAAGCCTAGATCTAAATCATCAAAGGTGATAGAATGGTCGAGAGACTTCTTGACTCGGCTCTTGAAAAGGCGGCAATGAATATTTGGCTGAATAACGGCCCTCCTCGATTGTTTCTATCTCCGGCCTTGGCGGTTCCTCAGTTGCCCCATTTCTTTGAACGGCGGGTTGGTTTTGTATAAAATAGCGGAGATACCCACGGCGTATTGGTCTTTCAATCTCCTCCTTGGTTGGTGGCACTCTTCTTTTTGATGTTTGAACATCATCTTTGGGAACCTTCTTACTTCTTTGCTTATTGGTTCAAGCGTTGAGATGAACCTTGATAGCTTCGTCGGAGATTTGTTCTTTTCGAGATTGACCGGGTCGACTAGGAATGGTGTCTCGCATTAATGATGAATAGAGTATCTGGCGGAGTCCTCAGAAACCCCTCAAAGTTGGATCTACTCACGGGTATCGGACTTGGAACCTCACGGATTCTTTGAGGACTCTCCATCGTTAGGAGAGATGTGATGAATCACGATGATTCTCTTGTTTGCAGAGCGTCTACAAAAAATCGGCGAGCTCTCCAAATGATCGGACGGACCCCAGCGGCGAATAGAACCAATGCGAGCGTCCTTTGAGAGTAGGGAATACGACCTGAAAGAGAGTCATTTACCGGAATGTGCATGATCGTTCGAAAGTGATCGATATGATGCGGATCGGTTGTGCCATCGTAAGGGTCCATCTTTGGGAAGCTTGAATCTCGTCGAATCGGGTATTGCGAGATGATCTCGGCGGGGCGAGTTTTGGAAGAAGCGGCGGAGAATGGATCATTGATTGTTCTTAGAACTCTTCACGCACCGATTCGTAGTTCATCGCGTATAAGGTGGCGTGGAGTTTCCGTCTGAGAAATTCGATTTGGGGTGAGTAGAGCGGTATCAGTTCGACATCTGGATGTGGTGCCAAGGGTTCTCTACTTGTTGATCAGGCATTCGGGTAATCATTCTCGGGAAGAAAATCGGATTATCTTTGAGGCGGAACACTGGCTCTTCAGGCGTGTTGGAGCGTTTTCTTGGGTCCTCGCGAGTCGAAGAATTCGTTAGAATCCTCCATCCTTTGAGCGATCTTCAAAAGAGGGGCACGGACCCTCACGGACAGTACATTATGTAGAGAAGTGTTGGAGACTTGGCGTCCTTGATCCCGAGAATGAGAGGCGTTGGGAAGCCCGTTTACCAACCATATTGGAGATATAGCAATGGGAGGCGGGTTCCCGGGGCTGCGTCTTGAGAATTTTATTCGGTAGATCACGAGATCTTAAATTCGTAGCAAAAATTATCAACCTGGCGGGGATATGAACAGGGGTTATCATTGGAAAACCCGTTAAGGAAAAACCACGGGGCCTTGGGTGTAGAACTTTCATATGTGTTCAAAGATCTGAGGTCCTTGCTTCGTTAGTTGGAGAAGAAGGTGTTCTGAGACATATTAGAGTGTAGAAAAAAAATATTGGTCAACTCAGGAGGAGAAGTTTCCCAAAAGCGAGGCGATCTTACGGGAGCAACCTCTTGATCTTGAGGAGAAGAGGCGGCAGTCTTTTCTAGTCCTCAGAGGCGATCTCCCAGGCGAGCTCACGATCTTGAGCTCTTGGTGGTGGCGGTAGTGATAGATGCGTCGGCGTCAAGTCGGGTGGTTCTCGAGAGTCTCTTTGTCCCCTCCCAGGTGAGAATGAAGCTCTATTTATAGATTTTTTGGGAGTGGCGGGGCCTTGTAAATTCGTGGAAAACTCCAACCACTCCCATCGGACGGCGAGTCACGTCCCGATGGGGCGTATTTTGATGATGCAGGTGCCTTAATGATGTCGAGGTGGGTGATCTTGGATTCGTTGGATTACGTCTTGGCGAGCTCGATCGTATAAATATGTCGATTTTGGTGACCATTTGGCGGATCGGGATCCATTTCATACTCGATAAGCGATGCGAGTCGATTGACGGATCGGTATGCTGATATTCTTATGTTGTCTCGTCCGAGAGTCAGTTTAATGTAAGTTTCTTTGAATGATCGTGATTAGATCAAAACATTTCACGCTGAGATTCGGTTGATCGATTAATTTTCGAGACGTATCATATATATATATATATATATATATATATATATATATATATATATATATATATATATATATATATATATATATATATATATATATATATATATATATGACCAAAATTCTAGAAGCACAATCTTGATGAAACCAACTCGATTCTCAATCGATAACCCAAATCGCATATCAATTCTTAAACAAGGAGTGTTTATATAAATCGAAATTTTACGAGTGGATCTAACAAGACCAAGATCTCATAATTCTAACTTCATTTGAGCATTCAAATACACAAAATATGTCAGATGATTAAGGGAATCATTTTGAGCCGTCCGATGGAGAAGTGGTTCTGATTTTGCATGTATTTACAGAAATGCTACCCCTCTAATCTATAAATAGCCCTTCATTCTTCACATGAGGGAGAGGCCAAGTTAAAGAGAAGAGAGAGCTCTAAAGCTTGAAAATCCTCCGATAATTGACACTGACGGTTGCAACAACCTCCATTGCCCCATTCTTGCCGGTTACTACCGACGGCATCACGCCAACCATCGGATCATCCGCTACCGCTGCCGCTCATTGAGTTGCCGCTACCAGCCGTGCCATCGGGCCACCACCATCAATCATCATTGTTATCAACACCGCTGTTTTTCATCACCGAATTATCGCCAGCCACCGCTGCCACCATCTCATCTACCAATCATCCACTTGACTCGTTTGGTCCGAATTCTGACTGTCACCATCATCTTCTCATACTAAGCGGTTACACTCAACCATGGTTATATAACTGTTGATTCGATTCCATTGTCTCTATACAATTTCGTAATCCGCTATCGGAAAATTTTGTACTCAGATACATAGTGGAAGATTTTACTGCCAGACCCCGTGATTTTTCTCTTTGAGTTTTTCACGTAAAAAATTCGGAGTTTTTATTAATTCTTCAAACAAGTGTGCTAGATTCCACAAAGCTAAGGTGTAAACTTTAATTCGAAGATTTTCAAAGATTTTGGCACGGACCGCTATTGGAACATTCCCTTTACATCTTCACAATGGTTGATAATCTGACTTTATGTTCAGAATAACACCACCTATAAAGTGAAAAAAATCTTACTCTCGAGGAACACATAAGAAGAATGAAGATTCATCAAACTTCGATCCTTCAGCTTTTCTTGGAGAATGGGGGGCAACTCTTAATCTCAAAAGATTTTCCAAATCAATATTCTGGATATCTAATTGATTATTAGTTCGAGAAGCAAGTTAGTAATACTAATGAAAAAGGCAAAGGTCGAGGAGCAACTTTGGCTACAAGCTCAAACAAATGTTTTGATACATCCTCTTCCATACAGGTTAACGTCATTGGGTAACACTCTGACAAACAACCTCGGATAGGTCAAAATCCTCGCGATTCAATTGACCTCTTCCATAGTTAACGCCATCTGCAACACTCGACAAACAACCTCTGATAGATCAAAATCCTCGCCGATTCGACTTTCTTCCATTGTGTTAACGCCATCAGTAACACTCAAATTAGGTCAAAATCCGGATTCAATTCGGCCTCTTCCATTCGTTAATCATTAACACTCGACAAACAACTTGATAAGTCAAAATCGAGCGGATTTGATGGACCTCTCTTCCATTCGTGTTAACGCATCAACAAAGACTCTAACAAACAACCTCAGATAGGTCAAAACTTCACACCTACTCCAAATGTGTTAACGCTAGGTAACACTCGACAAATAACCTCGATTGGTCAAAATTAGCGATTCAATTCAATTCCTCAGATAGTTAACATTATCGAGTAACACTGACAAACAACCTCGGATAGGTCAAAAATCCTCAGTGGATCCAATTCAACCTCTTCCATACAAGTTAACGCCATCTGCAATTCTAACAAACAACCTCGAATATGTCTAAAATCCTCGGATTCAATTCAATTCCTCTTCCATAAAGCACCATCTGTAACACTTCGACAAACAACCTCGATAGGTCAAAATCGCGATTCAATTCAACCTCTTCCATGCGTTAATATCAAAGTAACACTTTAATAAATAATCTGGATGGGTCAAAAATCGCGGATTCAACTCTACCCCTTCATGTAAGTTAATATCAAGTAACATCGAGGAATGATAATTAAATTATCTATCGACGTTTCGAGTATTCAAGGATGGTTCCTAATTAACGCCATCTTGCGCTATCAATTCCATCCATTGAAGTTTCAAGAAATCCATCAAGAAGAAGCGAACTTCGACAAGCTTATCGCCGCCGACCATCGCTGCCACCATTGCCGCCGCCACCATCGACCGTTGTCATTATTAACTG
Organism: Cymbidium sinense; assembly: GCA_021442155.1. Taxonomy (NCBI): domain Eukaryota; kingdom Viridiplantae; phylum Streptophyta; class Magnoliopsida; order Asparagales; family Orchidaceae; genus Cymbidium; species Cymbidium sinense. The sequence goes on along the minus strand of JAKCPB010000845.1, from coordinate 55,048 downwards.
CCGTCGTTGGTCATCATCGCCAACCACCATTGCCGGTCATCCCTGCCGACCACCGTCATTGATTGCCTCCAATCCTGATCGGTCCGACGAGGACAGTTGATGCCTCTTTCGAGGGAAAATTGGAGCCGCCAGAGTAAAATATGGGCCTTGATCGCTGAACCTCGGTCGATGAGGACGTTGACACATCTTCGAGGGAAAATCGAGCCTCGCCAGATAACTACGCCTTGATCGCTCAACCGCCGGTCCAACGGATCCGACGCTTTCGAGGAAAAACTGAGCCTCCATATGTATTTGCCTTGTTCCAATCGGTCGGTCCGAAGACGTTGACACCTCTTTCGAGGGAAAATCCAGCCTCATGAACTATTCTGCCTTGATCACCTCAACCCGACCGATCATGGCGATTGACACCTCTTTCGAGGGAAAATCGGAGCCTCACCGTATGAACTACGGGCCTTGATCGCCTCCGAACGACCTCTTGAGAAGAAGAGGAACACTAGAGCATATGAGGTGTGTCTTCTCCCTTGACCCTAGGGGGGTTTTTATAGACCCCCTATAGGGGAAAAAAAGGTAAAACCGGAAACCACCAAAATCGCCAAAACCACCGAAAATCGCCATCTGAGTTTTGAGAGCGCACATGGACGATTCGCCGCTGACGCAGACGCGCATCTGCCAGCCATTCCCCCACGCCCCGTGGTGATAATCTTGGTGGTCCCATGAAGATCATTCTCTCAAAATGTATGGTTAATAGACGCTAATTTCATTAGAATTTCTATTTTCAAGTATTTGACATATATATTTTTAGATGATTAAGATAATATCATCCAAAAAATAGATATGACAAAAATTCTACTAGTCAAAGCATGAATCTTGATGTCGAAGCAATCGATTCTAAATCAAAACTAACCTATCATCAAGCAATTATTATCAATCGACTTTAAACATGGAGTGTTTATCTAACAAGACCAAATCTCATTTTGACTTCATTTGAGCATTCAAATACACAAAATACATCGAGATGATCAGATCATTTTGGTGTTCGATGAGGAATGGTTTATTTTATGTATTTATAGAAACGTCCTCTATAAATAAATAATTCTTCATGAGGGATAGCTAAAGAGAGAATAAAGCAAAATCGGATAATCGTGCCGCCTCGGCGGTCGTCGATACCTCCTTATAGCCACCATATTTCGTAAACGATCATCGCGATCAACCATGCTGTATCATCTCAGATTCTGGTTTGATCGCTGATTCTTGCATTCACGGGTACTCGACCATACTCATCGTCATCATTTGATATTATGCCATGATTGTTGCTACCGTCTATCGGGCCATCTGTAGATCATCACCACCACCATCTGGCGAATTCGTTGGCATTTCAGATTCCATCTCTATTGCGGTTACACTCAATGGTATTTCATTTATTGTCGATTCTATTTGTTAACTTCTCATATACAATTAGTAATCCGTTCGGAAAATTTTGTACTCTCAACAGATCATAGTGAAATATTTTTTTGTACGCGATTTCTCTCTTTTGAGGTTTTCCATATAAAATTAGAAGTTTTCTTATTAATTCTTGAACTCTGTATAGTATTTGATAAAAAAAGCGTAAACTTTTATTCTACCATAATTAATTTTCTAGTACTCAACATATATATATATTAAAATTTTAATACTATTTTATCTTTAATAGCTCTACAACTTCAATAATATTCAAAAACTTTTATTAATAAATAAAAACAATATTCCAAATACCTCAAGATTCCAACGAAACTTAACTCTCACACGTGCGAGCGCGTCGGATTGCCAGAGGAATGCCATGGCATGAGCAAGAAGAATATTTATTTCTCCACCCATTTACCTCGTTGACTTTGCTAATTCATTTTAAAGTAATAATAATAATAATTAATCAGTTAACATAAAAACACCATTAGTACCCTAACGTAACAGCATATTCCAATCCTACTTCAAATTGATTTCATGAATCTTTTCTTTTCATTTGCATGCATATATATATATATATATATATATATATATATATATAAACTTTTCAGAGACTCGATCCAAAAAAAATTTATGTTTGAATTGATCGTATTAATTTTTAAGTCAAGTTCAGATTCAAGAAACTAATTTGTTTAATTTTTCAGATCAAATTCATGTCGATCTGCCCAACCTGAAATTGATCAAATTTTAACACGTGAGCAATCTTATAGATGGACACGTGAACTCAAATCTCATAGTATAATAAAATATTTTATTTATGAAAAGAATTTATCACGCTAGACTTATTCCATAGCCGGTTACTATAGCTGATTAAAAACGTTGAAAATCTACTCGCTCCTTTGACTTTACAAATAATCCCTAATTGAATTGTACAGTGGTAATTACACCGTTTAATTGTCCTTTTCCCGTAAATTCTTCTCTCTCCACCCAACTTTTCCGTATTTTTTTTTGAAAAATTATTACACGTGGGTCCGAATTTAAATTATAATAATATAATACTATATAAGATGAAATTAATATATAGTTAATATATATTAATTATAAAATATTATATATTGAATATAAAATAGTATATATTTTTTATTTATATAGATATTATATATTATCATAAAATTAATATTATATTAATACAAATAATATAAAATATTTATGAATTAAATAAACATTATATTATCTTATATTATTGAAGTTTAAATATAAAATTAGATCTGAATTAATAGTCTCTCATTGTTTTCCAAAATATTTAAAATCTTGTCCGTTCATTATTAACTTAGTTTTTTTGAATTAGAGATTTTAATGCAATTTATTATTTTATACTAAATTAAATACTAAAAGAAAACTTAAAAAAAAAATTTATGCATCATACATCACCTAAAAATTCCACTTTTAAGATCTTCTTCTTCAAATTTACCATATTTATAAAAAATTTAAAAGATAGCAACCATCTCATACTACCTGAATCCTTTTTATTTAATATATTTTAAAGTATTTTTTAAAATAAATAATATTGTTTTTTTTAAATATTCATAATAATTTTTAAAAATTTTGAGTATTTTTAAAAATAAACATCATCAATAAATATATATTATTTTAAATCAAAACATAACTAAATCAATATAAAAACATAAAAAAAAACAACATAAGTGATCCTAAACAAATAGCCTATTTATGTGCCACTTAGCATCAATAAGCCTAGATATATTTTCATATTAATATCTTTATCTTATTGGTTATTCAATATATATTTATGATAATTTTCTAGCTGTTATATTTTGAGGGAATAATCATAATTGAATTTGGCTATTAATTTATGGACTAATTTTCAAAAAAATTATAGTGAAAAATTACTTTTGAGATCACATATGTTAGAGTATAATAAGTGTCAGAAAATTATTATTTGATTTTAAAAAAAATTATAATACCTATAATAGCTTTTTAAAAAGTTAATTTTTTAAAAGTAATTTTACAATTATTTTTACAAAAAGATAAAATTATACTAAATTAAAGATCTGTTTGGGATAGCTGTAATTTTTTGAAAAACTTATTATAAAGTTATTGTGGAAAAATCAATTTTTTGAAAAAATTGTTATGTATTACAAATATTTTTATTTTTGAAAAAAATTTTATTTTGACGATCCCCTCTCTTGATTCTCAAATAGTTTTTTTCATACTAACTTTTTGAAAAGATAAAAAAAGTGATAGTCAACGAACTTTGTTTTCTAAAATACAAAATAGCCAAAAAAAAAAAAAGTATGTAAATGCATAAATTATCGTTGATGAGCCTCTGTATATTTAACTAAAAATAATTTGATGTAAGAAAATTTAGTAACAATGAATAAAAACAACTCACATTGATAAATGAATGAGACTATCTATAAAAAAAATTAACAAAAATATTAAAGAAAATAAGTAAATATAAAAGTTGTGTGAAATCTTTCTTAAATATACTCTGTAAATCTAAAAATTTATATTATTTTTAAATTTGAGATCACATGGCTCACTTTGGATCATGCAAATTATGATTATTGATAGAGCTTCTCAGTGTAAATGTTCATTTGGATTTTTCAAAGTTAGAAAGCATGTTTTGGAAAAAAAATTGATGAATATATTATTTTTTTTCTATGCAATTATAGATAAATATTGAATCTATAAACACTTCCAAAATTCTTCAAAAAACAGAAATTTATTTCACATTCAAAATTAATAAAAACAAATTCTTCACTTTCTAAAATGCTGGTTGTTCGATTCGCTATTTAAATCCCTCGGCTACTTTTCACCATAGAATTTGCTGTAGAATCTCTTTTTCTCACTCAAAACTCTATAATTTATTATAACTCATTTCACAGTCAATCCCTTTTTCTGCACTATATTAATATATCTTTAATCTGATGAATGTTTAGAGTAATCTCACAGTTGTGATATCTGTATTCTTAGCAAACTCCAACACTACTATTGATTCTTCCTCTTTCTACTGTTTCCTTAACCAGAAAGTCTAGCTGGCCATCTGTTCCAGTGAAATTATCACATTTATCCTTCAGTGGTCCATCTTCCTATATTGAAAGATCTAACTATTATTTATTAATGAGCGGCATGTGCCCTATTTCTGGTAGAAGCTTTATGGCTCTAAGTAACCTCATTAGCATGCGCATGGCCATTTGGGTGCAGGCTGAGTGGGTCAGCATTGGCAGTCATTTCACCAAAAATAGAGCTTGTTAGGACCATTGCAGTTCATTCACATGTAACCATATAGTTCAATTAGGTTAGTTTCTGATTAATGGAAGAATCATAAAAGTTGAACATAATAATTTTTTAACTCGTTAATAAATTTGATTTTATTTATTTTGAGCTTCTCATGTTCCTCTAAGAAAAGGTAAATTGTAAGAAATTCAACATTATTTATAAAAAAAAGAATATATATATATATATATATATATATATATATATATATATATATATTTCCATGCAAACGAGAAGGAAAGATTCATGAAACCAATTTGAACTAGGATTGGAATATGCTGTTACGTATAATAAAGTCTAATCTTACGAACTTTGTTAGACAAAAAAAATTCACAGAAAGGTAGATTAATAAAATTCATGTCCAACGATTTTTTACCATGATAATTAGGTCCCCATTACTTCAAAAAAAAAAAAACAATAAAAAATTTTACTATAGAACATCCAAATCTTGTCTATTTATAAAGCTAAAACCCAACTATCTCCATTCATACAAATGGAATTCATATCTCAAAGAATGCAATCAAACCCCAACCAATATTTGTTGCTTTCATTAAATTTGTAATGATTTGATCATAGCAATCGCATGTACTCGACTTCAATAGGAACATTTATAAACTTAGATGTTAGTTTTTATAAATAAGTTTTTGATAGTATATACACAAATCTCCCAAAAAAACTTCACTGAGTAGCTTAAAGCTATACAAATGTTTCATAAGGTGGACTATTTTGTAAAACCAGTAATTTGAAAAAGAATGTCAAAATCAAGGCACTTCCATTTATGTATCCATGACCCAAGTAAAAACATACTTTCTTTTTGAAGAAAAACCAATTCAATCCATGTGACTAAAAGTGAATAAACAAGCTCTTTCTATGATAACTTGATAGCCAAACAGTACAACTTAATAGTAAATCTATATTAGAAGATGACAGTTGTAGTCTCATTCACATATCTCCCCTTAAATAAAAGAATACCAACAAAATGCAAAAAAAAAAACAGTTTAGTTACTGCATAACTTGAATTAAAAAAAAATATTGTCCTCATATGTTTATTCAAGAAAAAACTCTTATCTTTTTGAACTAAAACCAAGTAAATAAGGTACCTGTTATTCTTGCAGGAGGGACATTTGCACTGTACTCTCTGATATCTCGTCATGTGAAGATCAGCTTGATACCAAATCAGCAGGCTGAAGATGCAATGCTTTCAAACTACAGATTAGAGACGCCATCCAGAAAATTAAAAGAGCTCAATGGATCAAGCAGAAGCTCGAGAGCAGCAAAGTGTTGCAAGTTGGGCTCTTTCTAATCACAATCCTCGCAACTTCAATGATAATTGGTGATGGTATCTTAACTCCAGCTATCTCTGGTAAGTTTTAGCTCGCAAATATGGCGTGCAAAACACATTTTTAATGTTGATTGATCATCCGTGCAAGTTTTTACAAAGGAAATCAAACCTGCAAGACTGCAAGGCCTAATGATAGTGAGCAATGTCGAGAATTAGGTCAGATTTAGCATCTATTTGGCGAAACAGTAACGGTATAAAAACATAGTGGTGGAGCTGCTACAGAAGAAGTTGTTGTCTAAAAAGCTGCGGTAGATATTACAATTTTTTTATTTTAAAAAAATCAAATCTTAGTTTTCTAGCAACTACTACACTCTATCAGGTCAAGTTGGAAAACACAACTTTTCCACTATAGATTCTCCAAAATACGAACAAAACATAGTTTCTAAGCGGCACTTGTGCATTTTACACATCGCACCATTAATTGTCACCAAGAGCAAATAAAATAGAAAAAAGATAAATACACATAACATACTAAAAAGTTTATACATATTCACCTAATTGATAAATGTCGTGTTGTAGCTTCTGTGAATCTATGACTACAATCGTGGAGTTCTTATATTTTTCCCCTCCCTCTCTTATGGTAAGGTGGATCTATTTGTATATGCAAAAGACATTAATTAGGGTTTGTAACTTAATGAGCAATGCAACAAGGTTAGGAAAATGTTCTTTAAAAAAATATATAGTTTCACAATTTTAGGGTGCGTTTGGGACAGTTTTTGCTTTCTTTTCAGAGAAAGTGAAGCGACGTTTAGCTTCTCAACTTTTTTCTTTTAGAAATTTTTGTGATGAAAAAGCTGCTTTGAGAATCAGAGCTATTAGAGTGTGGTAAATGTCAGAAAGTTACTTTTTGAATTTTTCAAAAAAAATTTATTTATAATACACACAAAAGCTTTTTCAAAAAGCTGCTTTATCCACAGAAGCATTACAACCAGCTTTTTAAAAAGCTACAGCTGCCCCAAATAGACCCTTAATGAGTGCATTATATAACACGGCATCGCCGCCTGAAACACGCCTTTAATTCACCTAATTTATTGGTTTGATTTTTGAATTGGTGAAAAAGCTGATCTTGAATCTAGTCATACACATAACATACTAAAAAGTTTATACATATTCACCTAATTGATAAATATCATGTTGTAAGCCACGTAGATCTATGACTGTCATGGAGTTCTTATATTTTTCCCTCCCTCTCTTATGGTAAGGTGGATCTATTTGTATATGCAAAAGACATTAATTAGGGTTTGTAACTTAATGAAATGCAACAAGGTTAGGAAAATGTTCTAAAAAAAATCTAGTTTACAATTTTAGGGTCGTTTGGGACAGTTTTCTCTTTTAGCTGATAAGCAACTTTATTTAGCTACCAGCTTTTTGGCTGTTATTTAGAAAATTTTGTGATGAAAAATTTGTTTTGAGAACCAGAGCTGTTAAAGTATGGTAACTGTCAGAAAGCTATTTTTTGAATTTTTCTTAAAAAAATTATTTATAACAATAATCTTTTTTTTAAAAGCTTTTCAAACAAAGCTTTAAACTTTTAAAAAAAAATACCCAAAGACTTATTTAGTGCATTACATAACCATCAAATTCTACTTTGCAAGTCATTTGTATTATTGGTGCATTTTCTATCCAGCCTTGAACATATTCAAACTAACTAAATCTATTTTCTTTTCTATCTTATTGTCAGTAAGTGCTACTCCATCATCCCTCTAATGTAATAATTTCTCAAAAAAATATTAACAACAGATATTAACTAACCTTATCAACAATACATTAAGGTTAAGGAATTTGAGACTGCGAAAATGAGGCAACGCAATACACAATCTAAATGTATCTAGCTACTAATTCAATCTCATTTCATGATGTAACAGTTTTCAGTACTGAAGCATTATAAGCAAATCTACGGGGAACATGAAAATGAAGTATATAGCAGAGTAAAATCTCATTTCATGATGTATCTATTAAGTTTGAATTCCCCAGCAGGCTTAGAAGAAAATGACACTTTGAATGGAATTCATTCCTTGTAGTATAATAGAAATTTCTCATTCAACACACTTTGAGAGGTTTCAATTCAGAGATACAAAACAACTAATTGCTTTTCATAAATTTATTTTGCAGTACTTTCAGCTGTGAGTGGGATAAAGGAGAAAGCAACATCTTTGTCACAAGGTATGATTCATGCAAGATGATGTAGCTATGTGAGAGATAAAAGACTAATATTCTGAAGTACATTACTAGTAAATTACAATTCAATGATCAATCTGCAATCCTTCCTTCTATCTTTGACAGGACAAATTGCTCTAATCTCCATAGTTATCCTGGTGCTCGTGTTCTCAGTTCAACGATTCGGTACAGATAAAGTTGGATACACATTTGCACCTATCATTGTTCTGTGGTTTAGTCTAATTGGTGGTATTGGGATCTATAATTTAGTTAAATATGATTTTCGAGTTCTTCGAGCATTCAACCCGAAGTATATCATTGACTATTTCAGAAGAAATGGTAAAAGGGCATGGAGCTCTTTAGGGGGCATTGTACTGTGCATTACAGGTAATTTTTCTAAGTTAATCTTGTTTGCATGAAATAAAATGGTTCTTCTTGAAGTACTGTGCACTGAACATTGAACATTGAAATAGGAACTGAAGCCATGTTTGCTGATCTTAGTCACTTCAGCGTTAGAGCAATTCAGGTACTAAACTTTAATCATAAGTTTCGATTGTTGCTTCTTTACAATGCTACTTTGTTCTTCTATCATAACAACAAGTAAGAGTTCAAATCAAGAATCTGAATTTTCTTATAATTACAGATCAGCTTTACTGCAGTTTTGTTTCCAGCAGTATCATTGGCCTACATCGGGCAAGCTTCATATCTCACCAAATTTCCAGAACAAGTTGGTGACACCTTCTATAAATCAATTCCAGGTATGATGAATCCCAAATATTATTTATATATTTAAAACAAAACAACTAATATCATAAAAAGAAATTTTATTTCTGAAATTTCCTTTTTAACTTACAGATCCAAGTTTTATAATTGCCATTGCCGCTGCAATCATTGCAAGCCAGGCCATGATATCTGGAGCATTTTCTATCATTCAACAATCTCAAGGTCTATCTTGCTTTCCAAGAGTAAAGATCCATACTTACAGAATATGAGGGCCAAGTCTATATTCCAGAGATAAATTATGCATTAATGGTTGCCAGTGTGTTAGTGACTGCGATTTTCAGAAGCACAACGAACATCGGAAATACATATGGTAAGATCAGAAATAATCATTGATCATATTACCAGATAATCAATCATGTTACAGGTTCAGATATAAGCATGAAACAAGAACTGAAAAAAAAAAAAGGTTATAAATAGAAATGGCATGGAACAGCCTAATGATGATGATTATAAGTAACCATGACCTTAATGTAAAAACTTCTAAACAATTTCATATTCACTGCAGCAACATATCAACTTCAGGTGACCGTTAGAAATGTTCTAAAATAGAAATTTCGGACTGATTCATCAGATTTGATACTATTGTTTCCAAAGTTGAACTAATACAATTACAAAAATCATGACAAAAATATACTCTCTTTTTTTTAACCTTTCACTCCGCAGGAATCGCAGTCGTTTCAGTTATGCTAATAACAACAGCGCTGGTGACATTAGTAATGCTTCTGATATGGAAAACAAGCATTTGGTGGATTTCATTGTTTGTGATAGTAATTGGTGGAATAGAAGCCATATATCTATCAGCAGTTCTGTCAAAGTTTGTAAAGGAGGCTTCCTTCCATTGGCATTTGCATTGTTTCTCATGCTGATAATGGGCATATGGCATTATGTCCACGTCAAATGCTACAATTTTGAGCTGGAGAACAAAGTTTCAAGTAATTACATACAAGAATTAACCTGTGATAGAAACGTTGCAAGAATACCAGGAATCGGACTTCTATACTCAGAACTAGTCCAAGGCATCCCGCCCATATTTCGTCACTTTGTCGAAAGATACCTTCGATCCACTCGGTATTTGTGTTTGTTTCAGTCAAGCATCTTCCGGTAAGCAAAGTCGATCCGCACGAACGTTTTCTTTTTCGACAGCTTGAACCGAGAGAGTTCAGAGTCTTCAAATGCGTGGTTCGTTATGGGTACAAAGATGCCATAGAGGTAGCTAAGGAGTTTGAGAAGACGCTCATTAAACAGCTGAAAGAATTCATTTACCATGAATTCTTCATTCAAGAGGTCGGTTCTTCACCACTGCAAAACTATCCGTTGGAAGAATCAGCAACTGAAGCAACAGAAAGCAATCAGCAGCAGGCAGGATTGGCCACAATTCATGCAGATGAAATGCTGAAAGCGCAAGGTTCGGCCAGTCATTCTTCAGGATCAATACTTGCTGCTAATAACAGTAACCGGTCGGCAGACTCTTCAGAAGAGTTGGCACGCAGGTTCCGGCCATTGAGGAGGAGAAGCAGTTCATTCAGAAGGAGATGGAGAAGGGAGTGGTATATCTACTGGGAGAAACGGAAATGGTGGCGAGGTCCAATTCTTCTATCATCAAAGAGTGGTAGTAAACAATATCTATCATTTCATTAGGAGGAATTTCAGGCAGGGAGATGAGGCCATGTCGATTCCTAAGGCGAGGCTGCTCAAGGTTGGAGTGACATATGAGATATAGATAAAACTGTGATTCCTTCTTAATGTTGTTCAGATGTTATAGGATTACAGCGCATAGTTAATGACAAGAGATGGTGATTATTGAACTTCAGAAAAATATATATATATATATATAAGTCTATGTAATTCACATTTCTCTCTACTCTCTAGAGATCTATCATTATTTCTATATTGCAGAAAAAGTAATTACTGTATGCCTCCCTATGGTTCTGATAAATATTATCAAACCCAGAAATTTAAAAGTTTTTCAACCACTTACCGTTAAAGGGAGGGCATTTTAGTTATTAAATAAAAAAAATTAAAAATCAAAATCCTTGATTTTCATGCCATTTTCTAACCCTAATAATAAATATAAAATAAAGATTGATCTTATCTAAACAAAAAAATAAATGAATATGCACCCAAAATAGAGAGAAGATGAATATACAAATGAGCCTACTCATCTTCATGCATCAAAAAAAAAATGTCATATGAGAAGTTGCTCTAATTTATATTTGGGTTAGTGGAGTTAAAGATGAGATGACTCTTGGTTAAAGTTTTAGTCGTTCAATAAATGGGTCAAGTTCGGACCATATCTATTCGGGCGAGTTTTTGGTCATATTTAATCGAGTCTAATTCGGGTAAAATTCAAACCCACACGTTGAACCATATTTATACCCTTAATTATTTGATTATTGTGTCATATTTAAGTTGTGTTTGGTGCGGCGATGGTGGTGATGTATGCCACATTACCTTTACAATCATTTAGCACCGCGTTCCTAAATTTTGAAGAATCTCCAATGAGAAAGTTGTGTTTTCTAATTACCTCCTTGCAGTGGAGGCCAGAAAGATGAGGGTTGACTTTTTGAAACTAAACAAAAAAAAATTTATGCGTCAGCTTCCTAAACAACGATTTTTTTGCTTATTTTTTTTACGATAATTATCTAAATGAGCATTAATGTATAATATGTTGTGTGATAAATAGTAGGTGAACTGGAACTCAAAAGAAGTGATAAAATAAAATATATTAAAATTTTAATTTTAATTTTAATTTTTTAATCAAATGAATAAAAAAGGTTAAATAAAAATAACTAAGAATAACTTATAAATTAAGAAATATATCTCTTTAATATAGCCATTATGATTAAGTATTTTAAATTATATGTAATGCTTATTTTGTATCAAAATCACTAATTACTAATTTTGCATCAAAATATATTATAATATCATTCTCAATATATATCATCAATGCTCACAATAAAATCACAATAATCTTATCGAGATAATATTCATTACTAAAAAAGCACATTCAAGTATTAGTCAAAACACGTAGTATCATAATGAATCTAATTAATCAATAAGATGATATATGTTCATTTTTTTTGTCTTGGCTAATATTTGACATAAGTCAAAAATTATGAAAAGTTTTTAAGAAATTACTTTTTATGACCTTAAATTTTAAAATTCTCTAATTAAAAGTTTAAGTGTATTATTTTAATATTTTAAGTCTTCAGGATAAAATTTAATTATAAATTAATAAATATCATTAATTTTGAATGATAAACATTCGACTTTAAAATCTAATACTAAACTCAAAATCAATATTATTTCTCATTATAATAAAACGTTTTCATCATCAAGAGTAAGAAGCACTCATATCTAGAATATCAATAGCTTATTTTCCACCATGAAATAATCTCACCTTCTTAAACAAAGAATACAATATTATTTCTTTTGAAATCTTTAAGATGTTTGAAACTATTATATATATGATAATTAAATTTTGATATAATAAATACTAAATAATTATTGAAAATTATATAATATTAAAGTGCTCAATAAAAATCTAAATATGACGATTGCATTCCTTAACTAATCCTTGATTCCACCACTGATGATAACTATTATAATTGCACTTTAACATAACAAATTTATAATCTATTGTAATAAAGTTGTTTGATTGCAGCGTAACATCAATCATATTCAAATTATATTTGAATCTTGTTATAATCTTGAGGCTCGTGTGAATATGTTCTAACCTTATTCATATAAGTATTGAATTTTATTCCAATATGATTGGAGCCATCTTTGAATCTTATTCAAATTTTATTCGAACTTATTTTGTTCATTTCAAAATTCAAATAAGTAATTCCAAGTAAAAGGTTAGATAATTTGATCCAAAACTAACATGATATATATATATAATTTTTCGAGTGACTTTTCATCATTAAATAGTTAATTTTTGGAGACCCCACGTGAGATATTACTAAGCTAAATTTTTAAATTAAGCACGTTTTAATCTTTAATTAGCAAATGACATTAAAAAAAAAATTAAAACTAGCGGATCACCCGTTCAGCGAGGCGGCTCCATGGATGCGTCAGCAGGTCACCGTTGAACGGCGGCAGACTAATTTTTTTTAAAAAAATATGTGGACCAACTGCGGTATTTTGGCGGCAGTGCTCGATTCTTCATTGAGTGAGCATCTAGTTGGAATCGCGCAAAATTCACGACTTTCATGTTGACTAAAAAAGGCGATTGTGGCCCATTCGCTTGATTTTGTCAATCGCGCATGTTTGAAAAGTCACGACCAATCGCGATATTTTTTTTGTATAGTTTTCCGTTGTTGGAATTGAGCAAGCTTGGTATCATGGAATCGGAATAAAATTCCCCCCGACTTTCATGTTGACCGAAAAACTCAATTGTGGCTCCCTGCGTAGCAGTTTTGCCAATACACGAAAAATCTGTGGGGCTATTTTGAAAAGTGCAACCAGCCTCGATATTTTGATTATATCGGAGTCGTCCGTTGTCAGAATTGAGCGTGCTTGATATTGTTGGAATCGACACAAAATTTTTCACGACTTTTATGTTGACCAAATAAAGCGATTATGCATAGCGGTTTTCCAATGGCAAAATGTGCGGCGCCGTTTGAAAACTGCTGACCGGCGATATTTTGGCCGTATCGGAGTCGTCCGGTGTCGGAATTGAGCGAGTTTGGTATCGTTAGAATCAATATAGAATTCCCCATGACTTTCATGTTGACCGAAAAAGGTGATTGAGGCCCCTTACGTAGCAGTTTTTGGCAATGCTCGCAAAATCTGTGGCGTCGTTTTGAAAAGTGCGACCAACCGTGTTATTTTGGCCGTACCGTAGTCGTCCGTTGTCAGAATTGAGAGAGCTTGGTATCGTTGGAATTGGCACGAAAATCCTCACAACTTTTATGTTGACTCGGAAATGCTATTGTGGCCCGTTGCACAGCAATTTTTGTGGATATGGGTGGATTCAAAATAGCAATAGTGGATGGATTTACTCAGGATGACAAATTTGACAGTTGAAGACATTAATAAAAAAACAATAGATGTGACAATCTCATTACAAAGTTTGTTAGTTGAAATATTTACTCAGCATGATAAATTCCTAGCTCTTGACTACTTCTCCAAACTTCTAAATTTGATAGTTCAATACCAACAAAATATCACTTATCTTCCGCAGGCCAAAATGCAATTTACTCATAATGGAAATATATAAAATAGAAAAATAGTGTCCTGATCTACAGTGTATATAGATAAATAGTGTACATTGAGCTATCATTCGATCTACAAATAAAGATGACAAGTGACGGTATCTAACAACGGCGGTGTTGGTGGAAGTCGTCACCACAGTATCTTGGCGATGGTGTCGAGAATGGTGGCAAATGGTCTTTGTTGATGCTAGCTTCATCTTCAACGGTCGGGTGGTGCTCGGATCGAGGTGTAACATCAGGTATCTCTTGTGATGCTCTTGGCTGTAAGGGGACAGTGGGGTACACTCCGTGCATATGCGGCATATAGACCGGTGGGTGAGGATATATGGGAGGGCCTGCTGCCTGCCATGACTGAAATTGACTTAACATAGCTTCCTGATATGAGTACAGAGCTGGTGTGCCAAATGGATAATTGTATGGACCAACATCTGGTATAGGCAGCGGACTGCATCAAATCTACATATGTGGGTGGCGAAGATATTGCGAAGAAAAGCGGCTTCATCAGATCCCTATACTTATCAGTGCATATTCTTGCGTAGTTCACATAACTCCTCATAAGTATTGATCGAATGTTGAAAATCGTTGAAGTCTCTCCCAAAATAAGTCTAAAAAATATCTTGTGTGTCTAAGATATGTTTGTAGAGAAAAGTATGTAATTCAATTACTCATTACATTATAAATATTTAGTTAACATATAGTTTTTTTTAGCTTACCATTAGTCTCTCTCTCCGAGCTCGAGAATAATAGGTGGTAGGAGGAATGGTCGGAGCCCTCTGCATGTACAAGGAAGCCCAGGACCGATACTACCTTATGTACCGACTGACAGCCGGGTCAAAAAGAAGTGTAACATCATCCACGATAACAATGAAATCATATCTGGTCTCCCCGTGATATGTAGACCTTATGATAATCAACCCATTCAACATCAGTCTTCCCGCGACCATGGACTCGCTGAAATGAAGGATTTATAGGCGCCACATCCACTTTAAGTGACAGATCAAACTATCTGAGCTCACGATCTGGGAGGTGCCACTCAATTCTTTTACAGCTGATCAGAGGTACCTTAGCGAGCCAAATAGCATGTCGACCAGGACACCAACCTCTTGTGTACATGAACATCTTTGTCGTATGGCTCCCATATCACCTACAACATGAAAGAAAAATTATATGTCTTATATATGATTGTTAAGTGACCATATGAACAAATTGTGCTCTTAGTCATACCTGACTTTGTAACAGCCCATCAAGCTCATCTCTATACACTATAACATGGGCAGATGTCATCTCTCATAGGTAACCCTCATTCCACCAGCATCTAATGTTCAGCCCATCTAACTCTACCGAAAGTAGGTGCAGACATCTTGTCATGTTGGTCCGCTTTGGTCTTGTGGCCTCATTCAACTCGGTACAAGTGTGCAAACACAGCCGCTCCTATGGAATACCTGCTGAACAAGCTCAAAGTACTGCAAATGTACCTCTGACCCAGATGTATCTTGCAGAAGGAAGCAGTCAATATTGAACAAAATGTAAGCTCTAAGGTGCATCAGAAACTCAGCATCTGATAAATCTAAGTATGAGTCCCTATAAAATATCCACCGCATTCAACGTAAAGGTAAGCAAGTCCGTGCATGCGCCTGCCACATACAAAATGTGGATGTAACATGTGGCTGTACTAGATCCTGATATATAACATCGGGCTCTGGATGCCTGCCGATGAGCTCATCATAATAATCGGGCCATGACAACCATCGCCTACCCTCCTCTATCACTGTCAGTCCGATAATAGGAGGCACGTCAATCCGTACGCCTAGAATCATGGCCATATCCTGCAAAGTAACTATCATCTCGCCAACTGTGAAATGAAATGTGTTTGCTTGTGGTGACCAGCTCTCAACTAAAGTTGTAAGCATATGGTGATCAAGTCTGATATATTGGAGCTATGGAACGCAATTTAAGCAAGCATCGCGTAATCCATCCTTAAATGGGGGTTCACCGTCCCTCTCTTAACATCAACAGTGTGATGTTGCCTCAAGCGTCATTCACATCATATGAATTGAGGAATTAATAAAAAATGCATTTAGTTTAACTAGCTTTGACAAATAATAAATCATACGGATGCGGATCGTGTACTTTGGTAATGTCGATGGCGATCTTTGGGGTGCACCTTTACTAGTCGGGCGTAGTCTCGGAGGCTCCGGTTCGGCGTCTACGTCGTCGTGCTACTCCTACTTCCTCAGATGTCATTTCACCTATCTGGCTCACAACTTCAGAAAGTACATGTCAACACCATAAAACATAAACCATCAGAAGTATAGTGCATAAGTGTAGATAAAAACATAAAATAATAGAAGTAAACCGGCTCATAATTACACTAGGTCCTACATAAAATAAACTACTAACATAAAACAGCATAAGTAAACACGGCTCATGCACACAGTAAAGATGTCCTACATACACAGGTTCAACAAATACATGTCTACAGAGACATACAATAAAAAAAATAGGCCTAACAATATCACTCTGAGAAAACAAAGAGTAAATTGTCATAAGAACAATACATTACAGACCAAGGAAAACACACCCTACACTAGCAACAGTATAGAGAAAAAAAAAACATCACAAATGTCCAGAATAACATCAACAAACCTCGACTGGTAATAGTAATGACAAAAACATACACGATTAACAACAGTACTGAGAAAACTTTATTACAAGCATACACAGTAACAAGAACAAAAGCTTTTAACAACACAAGGACAAAATAATAATATTGTAGTTCATGCAATAAGTTCTAAATGATTTTGTGGACAAGTTTCTGTTGTGACCAACATTTTGCATCCACATACTTTGTTTTTGTTTCTTATACATTGTGTTGGTATATTTCTGTGTCCTGGGTCTGCGGTTCGCCTTCTGATATTTGGTGGGGCTAGTTCAATCAGATGACAGTCAGACAGATATGATGGCCAGTCAACTCGATCCAAGATGACATGAAATTGAGCTTCGTACATGCTGTGGTACATTTGCAATGTGTAGTAGTTCAATACATACTATGAATGGCTCAAATGGCGTTGCCCTAACATAGCTATAACATGCGAACATGGCATGTAAAGTAATTGTGGCTGCCTGCATGTATAACTATAATTATTTTGTTCTTGCAGTTCAACTTTAAATGACATTGATGACATACTAAACACTTGAAATTCATTTAAATTTATCATTGTGGTTTCTAAACATCTCCTAACTTCACGCTCATTATGTTGCAACTGTCTTGACATGCAATGCCAATATCAAATCACTCTGCCTGATCAAATCAGAAGTTATCTCTCAAGGCATTTGGTGAAAATTAATACAAGATTGTAATAAATTAATATAATTAGAGCTTGTATTGGCAACCCACGTGCCCTCTTGAGCACACCGTTGAAACACTCTAATCGTTTGTGGCCATGGTATCATAACGATATATGTCATCATGAGTCAATGACCACTTTATCACATCTCTACAGCGGCGACTTTCGGTCTCGGCTTTTATATTCACGATAATCATGTATAGCGTGTGAAAGTATGAATGTCATTTGTATGACCTGTCACATACATCTTTTGGCACACAAACTCAGTATCAAAAATTCTCATAGTTCTGCATGTCTTCTTGAAATTCTCTCTAAGATGGCGTGGCGATGTCGATCTTAGCCAGAAAAAATTTGCGGCAACCATGTACTAAGCCTGAATGTCGATCAGAGATAATGCAAAAATTAGCCCGAGTACATATAAGCGGAATCAAGTCATGTAATGTCCTAATAAACTAAGCCCATGACTCATTACACTTTGCTTCAACTATTGCAAATGCTAGAGGATATACGTTATTATTTACATCAATCCCAACTACAGTAAAAAGAGTTCCTCTGTACTTTCCCAACAGAAATATACTATCAAGACTTAAGGCCGACGCAAGATTGCCAACTAACAATAAATGACCCAAATGATCAAAATATGTCTGAAAATGTCTAGATTCACTTGAAGAATCTGATTTTCTTGTGTGCATAATACACACACATAATAGCCATGAAGTGATCTAGTGAACGGTATGACTCTTCCCAACTGCCAAAAATATCTTGTATGTCCTTTCTACGTGCATCTCAAGCCTTCATATAGGACACCTTATGTTAAATTTTGATTCCATACGACCAATAATTTCCTTAGGCTTCAAATCCAACTGATATCTAATGAGCGGGTTGGATGTAGTAATAATAAAGCGTATTTGCCTATGTCCGGTACTCAATATCGAATGAGTACATGTGTGTGGGGCAACCATACTAGATATCCTCCAAGCACCACCCGACCTTTTGCTATACGAGCATGTAGATGCCACATGCATGTCCTACTAGGATGACTGTTATGTATGTAAAGTACAGTGAACTTCACCTTGTTGGAGTCACATGTTACATACTCCACGTTATTTATTATGGACCAACCCTGAACAGTAAATTTAAGGTGTCTTTTGTCATGGAAACACATCCCCTCAATTAAGTCAGCTGGAATGAAATTCTGTTCCAGGAAAATAGAATCTTCTGAGAGGACATCGAAATTCAATTGTTCATCTCATTCTTGTACTATCTGGCAGGCCTGAATATAATCGTTACTACTAAACATGTGTTCCTCAACAATGTTTATTTTGTTAGAGTAATCTCTTAGCAAATGATCGCTCTGAGAGTCTAGACATTATTCTTCTCCAATGTCACCTTCACTATCAGCTGTGTAAGAACTCGTTGCACTAGACATTATTTCATAGCGTTATCTTCAGTCAGTAATTATGCTACATGATCGCCATGGTATTCACCCCTACTAGCAGAAGTGGAGGTAATATGATGAACACAAATAGGAGATGCAGTAACATCTCTTCCATCAGTATTGCAAATTATGACGTTGTGTATAAGATTAAAATGGAAAATATTATTTGGATAATGACTTGATTGCATTACCTACGAAAACCTTCATTGAGGTGGATTCGATATGGTTCTATGATAATATAGTTGTGGTATGCGACTTGTTAGATGAAATTCAACTCTAGTGAAATTATGAACTTCTATCCTCTTCGTTTAACTTCAACTTCAACATATACAATTACAAGTTGTATACTTACTGCATTAATGACTAACTCACATACTTCATTGTCATTTATAGGAGAAGCAATGAAATCAGCATCAACAGGAAATCTACATATGAGATTAACTATAAAACATGTTGAATCAACTTTTATTTACCTCATGATTCAATTCTGTAATCTTACAAAATCAATGCATCATTGAAACTTGTATAGATTTTTCCACCAATGTACGTAGGGAAGAAATTCTCACTAACACTGAGTTGGCCGTCGTAATATAATACTAAACAAATTGTTTCCGAACTCATATTTAAATCTAAAAATGTGTATTAGAGACAGGAAAGCTGAATAGCACACATGTTTAAATCAATCAGATTCATAAGAACTGTATGGATCTGTGGGCTCCGAAAATTCACCACCGACCTCTTCGATGAAAAGAGTATTTTAAAGTGTCGGTGTAATTTCCAGAAGATAGATGGAATAGTAGATAAGACACTACCCAGAGATTTCATCCTCATTTGGTGAGAACTTTAAATCAGTTCCGGGTTTCTTATAGCCGCAAGCCTCTATAGTTAATTACCCCTCCCAATAACTGAGAGAGAACTTTCGATTAAGACTAGTCATTAGATCGTAGAATGCATAATGTATAGTAGCAACATGTAGAGTTCTAGGATTTAAGATATGAAATTCATCAGTTTAGCTTAAACCGAATGGTTGGGGTAATGATGACGTGCCCGATATATATCTCATGGTTTCGTCATCCCGGGCAGTTGTGGTCCCTATTCTACTTAGTCAGAGGAGGTGAGTCGACTAACGTGAGAAGGATCACTTCGACAACACATGGGTTACATCATCAAGAAAACCTTGTAGACTGGGGTAGTGTTTGTCTAAGGAGACAATCTTAAGTCTACCTTAGCTAATAGAGGGTTGTTTGCCCTATCAAGTATACCCTATGATTCACAACTTAAAGGGCAAAGCTATTGGGAAGCATACGGGCTACGGTCGTGATCGTAATATAATGGAGTCGGATTGGCCAAACCACCCGATCAGAAGACTCTGGTCATAATTGTTTCATCTGTGGAGCCTATTGGCTAAGCCACGCAGTCAGAGGACATAGGTCATGTCCTTACTGACGTGAGATTGAGGAGTGAACACAGAAAACACTGATTTGACATTGGCTCCTTTGTGAGCTAAAGTTTTCCTAACCTATCACCCCAACAAACAAGCTACAAAAAGATGAATAGATTGAATTTGATTTTAAGCTTTTAATGATAGAGTTTCATTTAAGCAATTTCAGATTGCTATTTAAAAATTGATTAATTAGAATATGTTTAAGAGTTTTAGATCCTCAATTTAGTCGCTAATAGAAGATTAGATCTAGATCTAATAGAATCGCCAGATATTTCACTGATTTGAAACTCTTATTATAGATTTTTTAGGTTTTGTTAACCTGCACCAACCCCAAGACTAAACCGAAGCAACCCGCGATCCTACACTTGAATTTAAGCATTCAACATAGTGTCAGAACCAATGCGGGTGTATAGTAATTTTAGATAATTTTATGTTTAAATTATGAGATTGGATTTCAGATTTTTCATTTAATTCTAACTTTAGCCTGCACAGCCTTTTCAGACATTAAAATTCGCACTTAAAATCTCTATGTCTGAGTACATACAGGTGTTGATAACTTAGATAATTTTACATAGTTAGTGATTTCATTGATTTTAAAAATCATAATTAGAATAAAATTCCTTAATTTTTGATTAAAGGAAGTCATATGACTTTTGTATATTTTAGTTTAGTATCGCCTTCTATCTGCTTATACAAAGAGTTGTGATCCGGCTAATATTTAAAGTTTACAAACTTTGAATAAAAATATATTCATTTTAGATATGGGTAATAAATTTATTTTCATTCAAACATTTGCATATATTTTTGAATATTTGACCCAAAGGAGTGATGCTATAAGATATGTAGGACATACTTCATATTGTATTCATACAAGTTTATATGTATGAAGTTCTCTAAAAGAAACTTTCAAGTCTCTCAATTTTATCATTT
This sequence comes from Cymbidium sinense, assembly GCA_021442155.1. NCBI lineage: Eukaryota > Viridiplantae > Streptophyta > Magnoliopsida > Asparagales > Orchidaceae > Cymbidium > Cymbidium sinense. Next base: position 33,651 of record JAKCPB010000845.1, on the reverse strand, counting down.
AAGGACTTTTCACATTTTCTACAATGGAGTAGACCCAATTTAAATTCATTCTTAACTTCATATCAAATTCCCTATTTATTTTAAAATTAAACATCAAATTTATTTTAAGTCAGTTGTGATGTATATCAAAGAAATTCAAATTTATTTCAAATTTTATAGGTTCACTTGAGTTTGATCCCTATTTTCTTATTTGAAATATGATTTTAATTTTTTTTTGCACTCAAGTCTCTTTCAAATTCATTTTCAGTTCATTTATATTTAATTTCCACTTCATTTTTTAGGACTTTATATTATATATATATTTTTATTAAGTCCCAAAATTCAAAATTTTGCCGCCTCCAAGATCATCTCTCAGTGTAGGGTCGCAGACGGAGTGTTTCACTGCCACGCCTCGATGAGCATGACGGTTGGTGTTTTGAAGCATCTCGGCCGACCTTCAATCCCATTACACCCTGAAGAGATCGATTAGGATCACGCCATTTGAGTCTGAATTGCCCAATTTAGGAGACATGAAATAGAAAGAGGGAATGCCGCAGGAGTAGAAGAAACGTGTGAGAGAGGGCCTTTTCTTTTCTTTTTTTGATTTTCAGGGGAGAAGCATTTATGGCTGTTGAGAAAAAGAAGGGAGGGAACGTTTTGAAGAAGCAGAGGGAGCAGTTTAAAGAAGTGGCGAGAGCGATTGCTTGTGAACCGTGTGTGTCTGTTTGAGTTATTGGGAATTAATAATTTTTTTAATTAATTTTTCAAATATTAATCAATTTTAAAATGAATTTTATGAAAATCATTATATGGTCAATATATATATGTTGATTCAAGATTATTTTGATATTCTAAATTACAGCAACGGAGTCCGTTTACGATCGAAGGCCGTTTGGTTCGAGTCGACGTCAAATTGAGTCAATTTCAACTTAAAATGCATGTACCTTCAACCACTCAATTTTTGCACATACTCATCTGAATCGAGTACGAATAGTCTTACTTGATAGATTTCAGCATTTCAAAGCCAATGGTGTGATCAATTTCATGAATGAAGATCGTTTGATCCTCATCGGTGTCTCTCGATATTTGCGTGAATTGGCTTACTTGGTTGATCATCAAATCGCGTGCAATATTTATATTCTAACTCATTTTGACATTCTAAACACGATGGTAAAGTCCGTTCATCGATCGGATTCATTTGAATTGATTTTGGTGACGTCCAGTGCGTTTTAGTCTCGATTTGCGCCTTACTGTCACTTCAAATCACTTGATATTTGCACAAACTCAACCGAATTGAGCGCGGATAGTCTCATTTGATAAATTTTGATGTTTTAAAGCAAATGGCATGATCGATTCTATGAACAAATGTCGTTTGGTCATCATCACAGCTTTCTAACTTTGATATACGCGTCGACACTTTGATAGCTTGAGCGCTTAATCGATTGCTGATTAGACTTTGCAATATTTATATTTCAATGAATTTCGATATTTTGAATGCGACGACAAAGTCCATTCATTGATCGGAGATTATTTCGATCATTTTCAGTGACATCTAGTGCATTTTGATCCCGATTTGCGCACTGTCACCTCTGAATATCCGTCGAATTCGATTTGTAGGCTTAACTTGATTTATGACACATCTATGGAGGTCAACAAATGCCCCAATAAATGTGATTCACGCATAGAGCGAGTCATATTTGTTAAAAATTGGTTGACCATTTGGGCTGGTCACAGACTTGGATCATTTTAGCCGATTGTACACGACTTTGTCATTAGTATCTTTGCCTTATTCAAGACATGCTAAGCGATGGGCTTGGATTTGTCGAAATTGTCGGATAGATAAGAGTTCTTACACCATATACTATCCTGATTGGCTTTGAAGATCTCTTTCTTTTATGTCATTGCGGATTTGAACCTCCTCCGACCTGGCTTCATGCTTGGTTGGGCTTTATGGAGGAATTGGTCTGCTTGTTTTGATGAAGGACTCCTAGGGAATCGGTTTATCCGTGCTTGATCGGATTTGAAATTCCTTACGTCACAGCTTTGAACTTGATGGACATGATGAAGGGACTGATTTGTCCATATTGACTTGTGTGAGGATGTATGACATGAACCATGCTTCTGCTTTGGAATTCTTGAAGGGTACATATAGATGACCCAGCCTTTCGGCTTATATAGGGTCAATGTTGAGTTATTAGTCTAATAATGTGCACTTTAACAGACTGAATAGCCATAAAATTCTTTTAGTTTGGTCATCGACTTTGTATGAACTATGGAATTGCTTCCTCGGTCCTATACTTTCTGCTTTGACGGACTTGATGAGGAGATAGGCTTTGATCTGTGCTTTGAGCTTGATCAGATCATTTGAGAATAGATTGAAATGTGTAATATGAAGATTGATTTGAGGTAGCACAATTGCGCTTCCTCAGTTGCTTTGATCTATCGATCAAGTAGAGATCTCACGGATCGATTGCTTACAATCACTAAACGGATCGTTTGAGATTGAGCAGTATCGTCATTGAGATGAGCAAGGGCTCTTTCACTCGGCCTTTTCTTATGGCTTATTGGTGAGGAGAGCATCAACTCGACCATATTTGGGCTTGAGTTTGACGCTCTTCAGTCTTCGACTTAAGTTGTAGTGGATTGGTGGTTTTGTCATCGATGATGAGCGGGATCTTTACTATGACCTTTTTTTTGACTTGTGAGGAGAGCAAGCCGATTTGTGGGCTTGTTGAGATTTAGACATTTAGAACCCATCCGTAGACTTGGTGTAGAGATTAATGTTTCTCCAACTCAGTTGATTGAAGCTTCCGAAATCAAAAATTTCTCTGACTTGATCTCCAGAGTTTGGCAAATCTAAGAGATAAATGTCTTAATGTTTAGGGTTATTTTTTCATGCATAGAAATAGATTCTTTTTGTTTCTGCAAAAACATGCAACTTTACAATGATAATTATAGATATATAAAAGGATTTTCGTTCGATGTCAACCATCGAGAATATATTTGAGGATCTCATTTTATGGTACAATGTCAACTCAAATATACTTGATATAAATTTAAAAAATGCCCCATGTGTAATAGGGAAATTTTCATGAAAAGTTCTTCATCTGGAGTATGTTTATTTAGGGATCTCGATATGAAGCACGATGTCAACATAAATAGATATACTACAAAAAATGCTCCTTGTGTAACAGGGAAATTTTCACAAAAAACTTTTTCATCTAAAGTAAGTATATTTATTTAGGGATCTCGGCATGAAGCATGATGTCGACCTAAATAGATATATTAAAAAAAAGCCTCTTGTGTAACAGGGGAATTTTCACGAAAAAATTTTTCATCTGAAGTGAGTATATTTATTTAGGGATCTCGGGGTCAACCTAAATAGATATACTAAAAAAAATGCCCCCTGTGTAATAGAGGAATTTTCATGAAAAAATTTTCATATGAAGTGAGAATATTTATTTAGAGATCTCGGCATGAAGCATGATGTCGACCTAAATAGATATACTAAAAAAATGCCCCATGTCTTATAAGGGGATTTCTACTGTATCTCGAGAATGTGGTCATCATGTTTCATACGTTTTCAAGTATCGACCATTAATTGGCAGCATTGATCTTTCACCCTTTTAGATCAATGAGTTGGTATGCCCCCTTCTTGATACACCTTTTCAATGACAAAAGGGCTCTTCCAATTAGGCTCAAATTTACCACCAAATTTTTGATTAGAAATAATTGGTCTTCTCAGCACTAGGACTAATTCTCCTTTTTTTAAAAGCTCGAGGATACACCATATGATTGAGAATGCTTTGGACATCCTCACTTGTTACACTTCTAAATTTTGTTGAGCTTAGAGCCTAATTTCGTTAAGCGCGTCAAGCTTTTCCATCTGTAGACGGATATTCTCATCTTGAGTAAGATTGTGTCGAATGACTACTCGAAGTGAAAGTAATTCAACTTCAAGTAGCAAGACTGCTTCAGCTCCAAATACTTTGACAAAAGAGTGGAATTTTGTGGGAGTATAGTCCAGATGTCACAACATTGTCTTTCTTTAAGGTAGTCTCACTTTAAGGCTTTGGCCTCCAAATTTACTTATCTATTTGCCGGACCTTTCGACGTGGATTCTTGGACCTGTGGTCTAAGTGTCACGCCTCGATGCTCACCGTGCGGGACTTGAATTAGTAGACATCTTGCCGGAGTTGTAGGAGGAGGTCTCCTTGGAGAGCAACTAGCCTCCTTGATGTGGACTTTGATATTTTCTTTTCATTAGTCCTTTCTCCTTAGAAACTTTGAGGACCAAATACACTCTTGCATATACAATTTTGAGTTTCCTCACTAGAGATGTTAAAACCTGACATTGTCAGGTCCAGAAGGACTGCTTGATTTGACCAGTAGAACTGTTCTACTTTACCCATCTTAGGTTGTCAAACTTGTTATAGGTTGGAACACTCGCTTCTAGTTTCATAGTTGGTTGTACAATTTTTACTTGAACAATGGTTGTTGAGCACGCTGTTTAGCATTTCTCTTTATCCATGTCTTTGGGTTGCTTGCTTGATGAAGAAGCTTTTGTCTTCTTACTTCTCGGGGTTTTAGCTTCCATATTTATTTCTTTTTTACGAGGACCTTTTGTTTCTAAATGTGTGGTTCAAGTGTCACACTCTGATGTTCACCATGTAGGGCTTCCTTAGAACAGTATTGAGCTCTTACTACCACTGATTATAGTTTTTGTAGTGGAGCATTTTTGGCTTCTTTAATAATTGACATTTGATACCTATTATTCATAAGACATTTTTTTAACAATGTTTAGAACTCTATGTGCTCGAGTAAATAGAGTTTCATGTTGTTTATTTAGAAAGGTTGAAGCTGACTACTGTTGAGCCCAAAAAATATCATTTAACATCACCAGTAGAGCTATTCCTATTCACTCATCTTAAAATTTTCAAATTTATTGTAAGGGTAGAAATACTCTCTTATGGTTGTAAGGCTGGTTGTAAGGTTAGTTGTATGACTTATGATTGATAGCAACTACTAAACTCGCAGTTTAGTGTTCCTTCTCCTTTGCCTTCTACTCAATTTTTCTCCAGAAGAGGAGGCTTTAGTATCATACCTTCCTAGTGTGAAAGGTTCAAAGGGTTGTCACATTCATAAGTATGTCTGAAACTTTCTGCCCAATGAAGGTTCTCTTCATGACTAACGCTTCAGAATTACTCAATCCTTCGAATACAGAGGCTCTCTCTTGAGGAACCTCGATAACAGTAGCGATCATTTTAGTCGTTCTCCTCCCATGCACAAGTTGGTGTGTACAATATGCAGATGCTTCAGGTGGAGGATTATTTGCAATAGTGATAGCTGGAAAGTCTACACTATCAAATTGAATAGTAGCTCCAACATCCCCGTCTTGATTATAGAGTTAGCCAAACGGATATTAGCTCCGTGACCTAGCTGTAAGATGAATAATGTATTTTGAAGATCCACCGATATAGAGAACAAACGGATTAGTCATAATGACATAATTAGCTTAGATTTAGTTTCATTGATAATTTATTTTACATTTCAATTTTTATCATGCTTTACAGCTACTATAGCTCAAATTCGACTAGCCAAAGATGGAAAGAGATTCCTGTCCCCAGTGGAGTCGTCAGAAATTTGTGGGCTCCAAAAATTCGCCACCGACCTCTTCGATGAAAAGAGTATTTTAAAGTGTCGGTGTAATTTTCAGAAGACAGATGGAATAGTAGATAAGACACTACCCAGAGATTTCGTCCTCATTTGGCGTGAACTTTAGATTTAGTTTTAAGTTTCCTATAGGCGCAAGCCCCTATAGTTAATTATCCCTCCCAGTAAATGAGAGAGAACTTTCGATTAAGGCTAGTCATTAGATGTGAATGCATGCAACATGTAGAGTTCTAGGATTTAAGATATGAAATTCATCATTTTAGCTTAAACCGGATGGTTGGGGGAATGATGACGTTCCTGATCTAGATCCCATGGTTCCGTCATCCCGGGTAGTCACAGTCCCTAGTCTACTTACTCAGAGGAGGTAGTCGACCCAACCTGACAGAAGAATCTTTATAAGCAATACATGTGTTACGTCGTCCAAGAAATCCTTTTCTCTTCTTTTTTTCTCTCTCTTCTTTTCTAGTGAGAGAAGCTCGGTATCTTGAGGGGGGGTGACCAGTCGCCCCTCACTCAGGAGGAGTGGGGGTGGGTGGTAGCAAAGAGGGTCGGCATGGTGGTGGTGGCGGTGCACTTGGAGGTGAGGAGCCACCATGAAGGGAGGTGGAGGTGGTTGACCCGGCCAAGGCGAGAGAAGCTCAAGGGAAGGTATGCAAACATTGGCTCCTTGGTGGAGGATGGAAGCTATGGGCGACAAGGAGGGGAAGGCTGTGACCTCATGGCGAGAAGACCTAGCTCAGTTCAACGAGCAGGAAGAGAGCAGATGGAGCTTGACTGCGGGAGCGGCCGGGGAGAAGTCGAGAAGCGGTCGGCCATGATAGAGGTGGAATACCTCTTGGATCCAATGGAGCAGTAGCTCCTTGTGAAGGAGCAAACCTGGAGGAAGTCGAGGAAGCAATGGAACAGTGACTATGGCAGTGGATCGGGATTCCAATGAAATAGTAATTGGTTGCTCGGTGGTTCCAAATCGAGCTGCTAGCTATAGCGATGTTGCCGTTATGGATATGGATTCATAGCGGCAGAGTATCATTGGCAATGCTGCGACAATCATGAGGCAATCGGCATTCTAGGAAGCGACGGTGCTTTGCGGTGATCATGGAGGTGCGACTAGAGAACATTCGACACGGAGGCGGCCTCGACCGACCAATTGGCGAATTAACTCACCACAACCAATTCTTCTTGCTGGCCAGGCGGAAACGGAGGAGAAGCAGCGGACCCTGGCGCCTGGGACTCGGCCAATCTGGAGGATGGCGGGAATTGAAGTGCACCATGGATCGCTGCAATTGCTAATAGAATTCCGGCCAACCCAGGTTCTATCGGCGGTATATTGATTGCGGTATGCACAATGTGATCTCCCAAGAGTCTGGTGAGTCGTCGGCTTTAGAGGGCAAGGCATCTCTTGCGGATTTGAGATGGCCGACACCACAGTAGATACAAGCTAGCGTGAATGTCAATTCTCGGCGGTTACCTTGCCCGCCGGAGTGAGGGGCAAACCGACCCCATACCTCGATTTCTTGAATCCAGAACACACACAACTTTGTCAAAATGCCGCAGAGAAAGTTCCAAGGGAATTTGGTCAAACAAAAGCAACTCGATGTCCCTATGCATGAGGGGTTTCTCCATCCACCGCCCCTCCCTCGTGAAGTCCACTATATTTCCAGTTCAAAGGATCGGTTTTCCCAAAGCCAACAACCAAGTAGATTTCAGTTCAAGGGCAGCATGGCAAGTGTTTACCAAAACAATGGGCGCCTCTACCACAAGACAAAGGGGTCGTGCATTTACAAACAATGCTTGAAGTGACCAACAGTCCCACTTAAATATAAATTTGAAGAAGTCCAAGACAAAGAAGGAGTGGGTGTCACCCTTGATAACCACTCCATGCAAAACAATATCAAAAGGCGGAAGCGCTTGTTGGAAGCTAGGCAAGAAGCTCCCCTTCTACTACCTCAACATTGATCCAGACGCAAATGGAGTCAATGGGGAATTTTGAGTTGGTCCTTGTTGGCGATTGCTTTTATGTATTTTCCAATCTATTGAAGCCCGTGACATTCTTAGCAATGGACCGTGGTTTATCGCCGAACGCCATCGCTATGGATAAATGGACCCCACTTTCTCTCCGATTCACTAGTGCTTGACCACACCTCTGGATGCGACTCACTACCACTCATTTATTGGGATGACAACAACCTCGCTCGGATAGCTTCATTCGTCGGTGAACCATTATGGATGGATAACCAAACTAGCAAATGGGGGCAAAGCACATATGCTAGGATTTGTGTCAAGATCGATCTATCAAAATGACTCCTCCGGAATATGGATCCATGGCTACAACGGCCGCTTCTTCCAAAAGGTGGAGTATGAAGGAATTTCACAATTATGCTTTAAATGTGGAATAGTTGGCCATAAGTGAAGCTTGCAAAAGGCTAAAATGCATGCTCTATCAATCCTTTTCTCCCTCTTGTTCCACAAACCCATTGCAAAACCGACCAATTCCAAGGTCGCATAAGAACGAAAAACCTATGCAGAAAATAATTCAGCAACTCAACATGTCTTTCCCTCATTGGATCAAGTGCAGTAAGCTGATCCTCCTTTTCTAGAACAAGTTCAGCAACCTTACAAAGCCACAGCCAACATACCCACTGCAGCAACCAGCACCCCTCCCTCCAAGCAGACCAAGATCGTGAAAAGCAGCGTCGGAACCCACCTGCAGATTGCAACTTTTCAGCACCAATAGTCAAAGGAAAGGAACTTATGGACACTATACAGAGAATGACTTGATATAAGTCTATGGACCATGGTCACTAGTCACAAGGAAGAAAAATAGGCCTTCTAAAGCTGAAACTCACAAAGGAGGCACTCAAAGCAAAAGCAGCAGATCAAAGCGAAATCTGCACAAGGGAGGAAGAGATAATGTCCATGACTCCACGACGAATGCAAATGCTAAACAAACTCACCATGTCCAGGAAAAGAGGATGCATCCACATCCCAAATGCAAATGCAAACGCAACTAGAGGAGGGAAGATGCCACTACTCTATTCAAACAAAGAAACCTAAGAGTGGGCAAAGCCGTGTGTCTAAAGCACACTTTCAACTGAACTGGGTCAGCTTGGGCCAATCAAAGTGATCCCAAGGAAACGAAAAAAGAGTGAATTCCACATTGACGGGGAGGTTCCTCCCAACGTCCCACCCATGACCTCCATCATTATGTGGAATTGGGGGGTCAAAAGGCCACGGGCCACTATCTCGCAAATTCTTGGAGAGCACCATGCTCTCTTCATAGGCCTTATAGAAACCAAAGTGGAGGATGTCACAAGGAAGGAAATTGATAATATTGATGGGATTTTCTACACCAACCAGAGGGAATATCTGAGGTATCCTTGCTCTTTGGAGAAGTGACTTAATCACTTTCTCTCCTATTGTGCAAAATGAACAATGCATTGTTGGCGACATACTGGGATAAAGCTATATGGAGGCGACCATTTGTTATGCTAACAAAGACTATCACACTCGGAGACTTTGGGATACCTTAACTCCTTTGCTGAATACCAACTTGCTTGCCATTGTCGGAGGAGATTTTAACTGCATCTATGAGGCGAAAGACAAAAAAGGGGGAAAGCCGTTTAAAAGCTCACCGGCGGCCAATGAGATGATGGAGTTCCTCACCAATGGGGACTTACATGAACTGACTTTTACCGCCCTAGATTCACATGGACCAACAACAAAGATAAAAACATGATATGGGTGCGCTTGATCGCTTCCTTATCAACTCCATTGCTTCCAACCTCCTCCCCTTGCACAAACTAAACACCTTCCAAGGATTGCATCATCATTGCCCCATTCTTCTCCAAATCAGTTCTAAGGAGAGCTGGAAATCACAACGGTGGCTGAAATTTGAAGACACCTGGCTTTCTTATCCTATGGCTTGGAAATTAGTGTGGAAAAGTTGGCAAAGCAACTATGAAGGGTCCAGGGCTGAAAACTTGGACAGAAAATGCAGCCGTACACTAAGGAACTTATTCTACTGGAGTAAAAACAAGCTCAAAGATTTGAGTAAGCAAAGGGACACCCTCCAAGAAGAAATTCTGCAGCTGCAAGAGGCTGATTGCTCTCCTCAAGGGATGACCGAGCAGCAAGAAAGAGACCTCCGCCTCAAAGCAAATGAGCTGAACTCTACCCTTGCCATCTTGTTGGTGTGCAAAGAGCTAAAGCTAGGTGGGCTGAGGGGATGCCAACACACATTACTTTCATCTGTGGCAAATCGCTAGAAAGAGGTCCAATAGAATTAACACCCTCAAACTTGATGATGGCCGTTACGGAGGACCGGTTTTAATCAACCAAGCTTTTATGAACTTCTTTCAGTGGAGGGCACATCCTATTACCACCAACAATTGGCCTTCCTTTAAATCACACATCTCACCTCGTGTCGTGATCTCTGGATGAGGATACTAATGAGGTTGAAATATGGGAGGCGGTCAAATCGATGGGAGCTAATCATGCACTGTATTGATGGCATCACAACATCCTTTACAAACACTTTTGGAGGATTATTGGCCAAGATGTTGTGGCGCTATCAAGGAGTTTTTTTGTAGTGGCACTATGATTCCTCAATGGAAGGAAACCTTGGTTGTTCTTATACCTAAGTCCTCCAATGCTAATTGTCCTGCAAAATATAGACCCATAAGCCTTTGTAGAGCTTACAAAGTCATAGCAAAGATCCTTGTACACTAAAAAAACATTCTACCAAATCTCATCTCTCAAGAGCGGTGCATTTGTGCCTTCTAGATCTATCTCCCACCACCGCCATGCCCAAGAAATCATGAATAAATTCCAACACTCCACCTCAAAGGAAGGTTTTATGGCAATTAAAATTGACATGGAACAAGCATCACGACAAAATGAGTTGGGAAACCTTAGCCATCATCCTACAGATTTGGATTACCTATGAAGTTTGAATTGGCTCCTCCAGGCATTTCCTCGCCTTCCTTCTCCCTCTTGTTAAATGGGCAAAGAACCGGTGGATACAAGTGGCTGGCTTAGACAAGGGTGCCCGTTATCTCCCTATCTTTTATCCTTTGCTCAGCTCTCTTTAGCCATCAAGCAACATGGTGTGAATTTGGTGTGCCTATTGCCAACTGGGAACACGATATCACACCTTCTCTATGCAGATGACATTTTCTTCGCCACCAAAGCTTCCATGGCTCAAAAAGGTGTCCTCCATATTCGAAAAATTACTACTGACTGGGCAGATCAATGCAACCAAAACCGCCATAGTTTTCAGAAAGCCACACATAGATGGAAGGCCGTGAATCACCGTGCTCACCGGCTTAAAGAGTGGAGGAGCTTAATTACTTGGGCATCAAGCTTGCCATGAGGAAGTTAAAATTGCATTTTCATCAACTCCTCCAAAAGACTAGAGACAAAATCGCTCTTGGGGAGTTAGACACCTTTCAATGGCCGACTTACACTCATAAGGACATCCTTGTGCATCTCTATGTACCAAACAACCCACACCGTAATTCCCAAGGGAATTACAGGGGATTGAAAAGCTAGGAACTTCCTTTGGCAAGGAAACAACAACCATCATTGCATACACTATGTTGCTTGGAACAAAATCGCATGCCAACCAACAAAGGAGGCCTTGGACTACACATGGTCGAAAGTCGGAATGGACCCTTAAGGCTAGAATGGCTTGGGAATTCCTCTCTAAACCCACCAAGCTGCTCCACAAGTGCTTGATTGAGAAGTATGGGTTGGACCCATGGCATAGGGAACCCAAGGGGAGACTCCAATTGCTGGAAAATTATTGAATGGTGCTTCCACCTTGAACCGAATTTAAAATGGAGAATTTGCAATGGCAAAGAGGTGGACTTTCTAAACTCCATTTGGATATCCGACCTACGTCCAAATGGCGACATTTCTCAACATGGAGTGCATGGAGGAATGGAAGGTGGAAGAGTGATTAAAAAATAGAACCGGAAAACGAAAATCTGCACATCCTTTTTGGATTGGAGCTTGAACTCATCTCCAACATTTCTATTGAAGAGGAACATCAACATGACATCCAGCTCATCAAGGCACCTATGGGGACAACTCTCACATCCATTTTATACAAAATCTGCTTTGCTGAAATTTCAGATTGGCCCTACACCATGCAGAATTTGAAACTCCCACCCAGGGAAAAGCTGTTCTGGTGGCGGCTCATCAACGACTCCTTGCCAAACAACACCTGGCTTGCTCGGAGGGGTTTAACTCACACCACCCTTTGCCCTTGGGGTGTAATCAGGATGAGACACTGAACACATTCTGTCCAATGCCCACACGAACAACATTATCATTTTGGCAACATGCTTTTCAATCCCAATTTTCAGCAATTTGCAAGATTTACTCCAAGCTCTCACTAAGGTACGCAGGACAACTTATGTTGGGCTAGAATGTATTGTGCAATTGTGTACCGTGTGTGGATAAGTCGCGACCGCCAAGACTCACTGCCGTAGCCATGGTACCAAGACTATTGCTCGATTCTAAGCTCTATCACACATTCTTCCTCTTATCCTATCCAAGCAATGGGACATCACCCACCCTTATGGGTGATCAAACTAAATTTGTGGTGTCCTCCCCTCCGGCCGGATCAAGGCTAACGTGGATGGCTCACCCTTCCCAATGGGTGGCCGGTATTGGGTGCATGCAAATGGCAACTTCCTCAAAGCCATGGGTCATTATTTTCGTGATTGGGACAAAGACATCTGTTGAACTGAGGCTATGCTCTACACTAGCAAAATTATTGAACCGGGATGGATGAATACAAGGGCATTATCATTGAAGGAGATAATAAAGGTGTGGTGGATCACCTCAAACTTTCTCTTAACAATGAAATATGGCGAACCGACTTGGATGCTCGACATCGACTTCAAGAACTTCCACCGTTATTTTTGTATACACAAATAGATCTAACAACACTCTTGGACTTTTGTGCGATATACTACTAGCTTTGATTTTGTATGGCATAGTCTAGATAATCACACTATTCCTCCACGCTTTTTTGCTCTTTTGGAGGAGGATAGGAAATATGTCGTTAGTAGCTAGTTTTTTGCTTTCTTTAGCGCTTTTTCTACATTGTAATCATTTTTTTATTATCAATGCAAATGCATCTTTCAAAGAAGAAATCCTTGTAGATCCGGGATGGTGTTTGTCTAAGGAGACATTAAGTCTACTTTAGAAAAGGCATAAATAGAAGTAATGAGTGAGTTCTCTTTGGTGTAGATTTCTCAAAATTAAACAAGCTTTAATTGAAATTTGGGAAAACTAATACCAAACTAATAACAAACTTGCAATAAACTTAAAGTCTAATGATGAATCCAAATTGGGTTTAATAACTCTTATACAAATATGGAGGTGATTACTATGCTAGCTAATAAACATGAGTAAGGCTAAAGCAATAGACACTGAAATCGACATAACTTATCAAAATTGATGTAAATTGAATATAATCAAATTGGAAAAATTATAAAAACTCAACAACTAAACTAAGTGCAAGTAATGTTCTAAACTATCTAAATCAAAATATCTTTCACCAATCATAGAGCAAGGCGAAGACGATACTAAATCAAAATCTACAAATCATGGGCTTCCTTTGATCAAAAAATTAAGGAATTTCATTCTAATTATGGTTTTGGCTTACTCTGACGCTTTAATGAGCATAGCGGGTGCTTTGACCATGGTTGAATTCACGCCCATGAGCACGACGAGATATTCAAACCGCATTAAATCAAACACATATACACGCATATAATTTTCACACATTTCCATACACATCCACCAATTGCATTTTGAAATCTCACTTCTATTTTGGATTAGGAAAGAGGGAATAGTGTGGTTTTTGAGTTAGAGGAGGCTGGTTGGTAAGGGAGTTGTCTTTTCTTATAATGAACTTGTCATGAATTTGGTTGCAAATGGCTAGGCTGAATTATGTATTTCTGCTCCAGCCACAAGACAGAGTAGCGAAATCAGCAGCATCAAGGTTAGGGTGTGCATTTGGTTGATTTGGATGGATTGGATGATAATTTTTTAAAACCGATTAGTTTTGGATTCCTAAAAATATTGAACCAAACCGACCAAATAAAATGCAAAACCAAACAAATCGAATAATAATTTGGTTTGGTTATTTTGGTTTGGTTTTGGATAAACCGAAGTTGGCTACATTTAAAAATTAATTACATAATTTTTTATTGTATAATGAATAAGCAATAAGCAAAATAATATAAATATAATCAAAATGCAATTAATTATTTCATGCGCTAAAAAATATTTAAAACTAATTTTTAATTACTTGAACGATGTTTTGAACTTAGAAGTTAATGGAACCATATTACCATATTATGAGACCAAAATATTTTAAAAAATTGGATAATGGTCCTCCAACAAAGCACCTACTAAATATTCAAAAATAAATAAAAATAAGTATATAATAAATAAGTCTTTATACATTAATAATATCAATTACATATAATTACTTTAGTTTATTTGATTTCATCCAAAATTTTATTTAACAAACCGATCCAATAACCAAAAACCAAAGTTTTCATTAATTAAAACCAAAATCCAAATTACTAAGTCCAAAACCGAATCGAATTACTCAAAAACTTTGATTATAGAATGCACATGCCGAGTAAATGTCCGTTCAAGCACACATAATACTCTATGCAATCCATTGGATGCATTCTTCGATATCATCTTTGCCTTGCAATATGAATAAAGCTCGGTTGGATGGAGCTTAGCTCTGCTGTCAATCAACTTTTGATACAGAAAATGACTTGAAGACACCACGAGAAAAAAAAGGGCCGCATCCTGATCCTCTCCTTGATCAAGATGCTCACAGGGTCTGAGACATACAGGACATCTGTTCTACATTGTGGAATGAGAAAATTTTTGCCTAATGTCTTTGAAAATCGTGTCTGAAAAATAAAGTGACTTGGCATGTGCCCGCCATTAAATAGACTTTTTTTTTTTTTTGCTGCATCCTGAACAATATGTCAAAACTTTCACAAAGGCCTTCCAGTGCCCGTAGGCACTATGGCTACCTCTAGATTGCAGATCTAACATCATCTTTGGTGCTCGAGTTCAGCAGAACTCCTTCCATAGCACTCGTTTGGTTAGATGACGTTTAGTGCACATACAGATTGTTGAGTGGATACAGCGATACCGCTTCATCACAAACATAAAGATAACAGGCAACTGCAGATGAACTCTCTTCTTGCACTTGTTGTATAAAGTAACGCCATTTTCACTAGCTAAACTACAACGAACTTCATATTCTGGAGTCTGTCAGAAGGCAGCAGAGATCCGCAGCTCCAAGAAGAACCATGGCCCGCAGCGTTTCCAGTGACAGATGACGGGATCCGTGCAGATTGGGTGGAGACGTGATAGACGTCCGACTCTGGCTGTATGCTTCGCAGCGGTGAGCTCTACATTCGCATAGCATCCTTGTCATTTAATGCCAATATAAAGCATACTTGGCTATTTAACAGATATAGCTATGAAAGGGTTATTCGGCTGTAGGCAAACTGGGTAGCCGCAGAGACCGACAATGGAGCGCTCGATGATGACGTCCTGATAGTCGGAGCGGGACAGGATAGAGCCAGCGGTGACGAGCTGTTCATCGGATTAAGCCTTCGGTCTTTGGAGCGTCCAGTTTGGAGGGGAAGACTTGTCGAGGAAATAGTGAAGATGCAGAGCAGATGCGGAGGGAAGGGAAGGTCTCCGTTCAATTTCCTGCGGTTGAGGCAAAAAAAAAAAAAAAAGACTGAACGAGGGAGTAGTTTTTTTTTTTGTGCGGTTGAGAGAAGAGTGGAGGGAACAGTTGAGAGGAGCTGAAGCGTAGTTTCCGTTCGAACCACGCGTGGAGCGTTATTAGAAGGAAATAGTTTTTTTTTTTCAAATCAATTTTTAAAATGTGTAATCCACCTTAATAAGAAATTTACACCGATGTCATTATATGGTCAATATATATGATTTAAGGTTGATGTTCCAAACGCGGCAGCTTTAGCGATCAAAGCGTTTGGTTCAAGTCCAAATTGAGTCAATTTCAAATTTCAAAATGCGGTTACCTTCGACAACATTTTACAGACCGTCCGAATTTAGTGCAATGCCTTTTCGATAGATTTCGGTGTTTCAAAGTCAATGGAATGATCAATTTCACGAACGGGGATCGTTTGATCCTCGTCGGTGCCTCCTAACCTCGATATGCATACAACCGCGTTGACGACTCGAGCGCTTGCTCGGTTGATCATCAAGTCGTGCAATATTTATATTCTGACTAATTACGATGTTTTAAACGCGATGTCGAAGTCCATTCGTAGATCGGAGGTCATTTGAGTTTTTTTTGACGTCATGCTTGCCATGATTTTTGCCACTTCAAATCACGATATTTGCAGCACTCACCAATTGAGTGATAGTATCATGTAATAGATTTCAATGTTTCGAAGCTAACGACGTGATCAATTTTACGAACGGAGGTCATTTGGTCATTGTCGAACTTTCTAACTTCGATATGACGCTGACCTTCGATATGAGCTTAATCGACTAATTAGACTTTGCAATATTTAGATTTCGATCACCGACGTTTTGAACATGACGGCGAAGTCCATTCATCGATCGAAGGTCGTTTCGACCATTTTCAGTGACGTCTAGTGCATTTTGACCTCAATTTATGCCGTCACCTTCAAGTCGTCAATTTGATTTGTGCCTTGATTTATATGACACGTATGTGGAGGTCAACAGGATAGATGTATATTACCACCTAACTCTAACAAAATGACTCAAATTATCTTTAAAATTAATCATAATTTGATGAATAAAAAGTACGACTAGGACTCAATTGTTAAAGTAAAGACAATCAAAATGAATATCAAGTTGAATCTCAAACCCCAAATCTTATTTTCGATTTTTGACATCTAATCTATTTATTCACAACTACCATTTTGTCGGTAAGTAATTGTAAGATGAGATAACCACTAATTTCGGTCATCCATAAACACAAAATAACAAACGACAAATAAACATACACTCAAATTTAAAACTTAAAACACAAAGAAGTCGCTTAAAATACACATAAAATACACATAAATACACATTAAAATATAAATACACTTCTAAACATACATATCCAACAACACATACCTAAATCTTAAAACATAATTACACTCCAAAAGTTACTATCGCTAGTAAGTAATTGTAAGAACGATATAACTACTTCTCTCAATCACCCATGAGCACAAACAACACACGACAAATAAACATACAATCATATTCACTGTTTAAAACACAAAAAAAGTTACTTAAAATACACATAAAACACACATAAAATATAAATATACTCCTAAACACACATATCCAACAACACAAACTGAAACCCTAAAACATACATTACTTTGCAAAATTAATATTTCCCCTAAAATATCAGATGTCAAATGTATATTTTCTTTGAAAAATGCATTCCTCATTTATTTAGAAAATTTATATTTTCCCTAAAATATCAAATCCAACAACACATGTCTAAACCTAAAACTTACATTTCTTTGCAAAATTAACTTTTCCCCTAAAATATCAGATTTACATTTAAATCTAAAAACATGTTCCTCATTTATTTGAAAATTTTACATTTTTCCTAAAATATTAAATCCAACAATACATGTCTAAACCTAAAACTTATATTTTTTTGCAAAATTAACATTTTCCCTAAAATATCTAATGTACATTTGAATCTAAAAATGTGTTCCTCATTTATTTGCAAAATTTACATTTTTCCTAAAATATTAAATCCAACAACAAATGCCTAAACCCTAAAACTAACTAATCACATGATAAACTAAGTAATCACATGTTGAAACACACATAATCAACAATTTAATATTTTTCTTTTAAAACAAAGAGTTTCAAAAAATACTTATAAAATGTCTTTCAAAAAACTTAAATCCACTCAAACTTTGTTATTATTGTCCGCTAGCGAATGCAGTCGGTTTAGGAGACGCAGCAAGACTCTAAGGGTCGTTGGTCGGCGAGTCTAGGCGGGCGGGCGATCAACCGAGTGTCACAAGATGGAAAAAATGAGATCGGGATTTCTGTCCCGATCTCGGTTGGGAAATTTTTCTAACATAAATTACTAATTATTATTATTTTTAAAATACTCAAAATATTTATTTTAAATATTTTTTAAAATATTATATTTTTTTTAAATAAAAATAATTTTTAAAAGTACAAAATAAACTTGATCCCAAGCAAGCCAATAATGTCAAAAAATAAATTATATATAAATAGAATTTAATTTACAATTTTTGCTCAAAATTTTTAGAATTTTTACTAACTGCAAGCCTAACTCAAGTCAAGAGACTGTTTAGTTGAATGAAACCTTACTGTTGAATTCCCCAACATGCTTAGAAGAAAATGACACTTTGAATGGAATTCATTCCTCATAGTTTAATAGAAATTTCTCATTCAATCTATTTCTCTCCTTTTGGTTAGTCCTCTAGCAACACACTTTGAGAGGTTTCAATTAAGAAATATATAAAATAAAAAATAGTCCCGATCTACGTGTATATAGATAAATAATGTACATCGAAGCTATCATCTGATCTACAAATAAAGACAACAACTGACGACATCTAACAACGGCGGTGTTGGTGGAAGTGCATCACTCCCTGGAGTATACTAAGCTGGTGGTCATCGAGGACGGTTGTCATAATGGATATTACAACGGTCACGCAAATGGTGTTGTCGATGCCGCGCTTCATCTTCAGTCTGGTCAGTGGTCTGCTCTGGATCATCGAGGGGTGTAACATCGGGTATCTCCTGTGATGCTCCTGACTGTAAGGGGATAGTGGGGTACACTCCATGCATATGCGGTATATAGACCGGTGGGTGAGGATACATGGGAGAGTCTGCTGCCTGCCATGACTGAAATGGACTGAACATAGCTTCATGATGTGAGTACGGAGCTGGTGTGCCAAATGGATAACTGTATGGATTGACATCTGGTATAAACGATGGACCTGCATCAAATCTTACAGTATGTGGCTGAAAAGTTGAAGGTGCTACAGAAGAACAACCGGCTTCATTCATATCCTCAGAGCTATCTAAATGTGCATATTCTTGCATAATTCCGCATAACTCCTCATAAGTGTTGATCAATGTTGAAAATCGGTCCGTGTCTCTCTCAAATAAGGCTGGAAAATATCTTGTGTGTCCAAGATATGTTCACACTGTAGAGAAAAGTATGTAATTCAGTACTCATTACGTATAAATATTTAGTTAACATATAGTTTTTCAGTGCTTACCATTAGTCTCTCTCCAAGAGCTCGAGAATAATAGGTGGTAGGAGGAATGGTCGGAGCCCTCTGCATGTACAAGGAAGCTCGGGACCGATACCACTCATGTATCGACCGTAGGGTCAACATGAGTGTAACATCATCCAGACAACAATGGAATCATGTTGGTCTCTCACCGCGTGATATGTAGACCTTGTGATAATCAACACATTCAACATCCTTCCGTGACCATTGACTCATTGAAATGAAGGATTTATAGGCACCACGCCCACTCGTGACCAAACTGCGAGCACATCGGGAGGTACCACTCAATTTTTTTTCAGAATCGATGTACCATGAGCCAAATAGCTCGCCAACCAACACCACTCTTGAACTGCGTCCATACGGCTCCCATATCACCTACAACATGAAAGAAAAATTATGTCATATATATGATAGAGGTGAACATATGAACAAATTGTGCTCTTAGTCATATCTGACTCTGTAGCAGCCCATCAAGCTCATCTCTATACACTCTAACATGGTCAGGTGTCATCTCTCATAGGTAACCCTCATTCCACCTACAACTAATGTTTAGCCCATCCAACTCTACTAGAAAGGTTACCTGTAATGTGAGTCGCCCAACATATACATGCTCCCATGACAAAACCTGAAGTAGGAGCAGACATCATGTCATGTTGGTCCGCTTTGGTCTTGTGGCCTCATTCAACTCCTGGTACAAGTGTGCTAACACAGCCGCTCCTATGGAGTACCTACTGAACAAGCTCAAATCATCCAATAGTGGTAAGTACTGCAAATGTACATCTGACCCGGATGTATCTAGCAGAAGGAAGCATCCAATAGTGAACAAAATGTAAGCTCTAAGGTGCATTAGAAACTCAGCATCCGGTAGATCTAAGTATGAGTCCCTATAAAATGTCCACCGCAACCAACTTAAAAGTAAGCAAGTGCATGCGCCTACCACATACGAAATATGGATGTAACATGTGGTCTAGATTTGATCGATATATACATCGGGCTCTAGATACCGATGAGCTCATCACAAAAATCGGGCCATGACAACCATCGCCTACCCTCCCCTATCACTGTCGGTCCGATAATAGGAGGCCCGTCAATCCATATGCCTAGAATCATGGCCACGTCCTACAAAGTAACTATCATCTTGCCAACTGTGAAATGAAATGTGTTTGTGGTGACCAGCGCTCAACTAAAGTTATAAGCATGTGGTGATCAAGTCGATATCGAGTGAAAGCAATCTAAACAAGCATCGCGTAGTCCATCTATAAATTTGGCTTCACCATCCACTCTCAACATCAACAGTGTGATGTCTCAAGAACTGTTTTGCATAATATGAATTGAGGATTTAATAAAAATGCATTTAGTTTAACCTAGCTTTGACAAATAATAAATCATATCATATCTAGATGCAACCCTGTTCGCCACACAATGAGCGATCTTTGGGTGTACCTTTACCGGTGAGGGTCGTAGTCTCTGGAGGCTCCTCGGTTCGCGCCTACATCGTCATTGTTACCTACCTCCTTCCTCAGATGCCATTTCACCTACCTGGCGCACAACTTCAGAAAGTACATGTCAACATCTTAAAGCATAAACCATAAGTATACAAGCAGTGTAGATAAAATATAAAAACGAAGTAAACACGACTCATAGTTACACTAGGTCTTACATTTAATAAACTACTAACATAAAATAGTAAAAGTAAACACGGCTCATGCACACAGTAAAGATGTCCTACATACACAGGTCCAGCAAATACATGTCTACAGAGACATACAATAAAAAAAAAATACGCTAACAATATACGACCCAAAAGCATGAGAAAACACGGAAGTAAACTATCACAAGAACAATACATTATAGACCAAGGAAAACACACCCTACACTAGCAACAGTATCTGAAAAAAAAACATCACAGACGTCCAGAATAACATCAACAAACCTCGACTGGTAATAGTAATGACAAAACATACACAATTAACAATAGATCGAGAAAACTATTTTACAGAAATACACAGTAACAAGAACAAAAAGCTTCTAATAACAGCACAAGGACAAAATAATATAGTAGTTCACCGCAAACACACTAAGTCCTACGTAAATGATTTTGTGGACAAGTGGCTCTGTTGTGACCAGCATTTTTGCACAACCACATACTCTGT
Organism: Cymbidium sinense; assembly: GCA_021442155.1. NCBI lineage: Eukaryota > Viridiplantae > Streptophyta > Magnoliopsida > Asparagales > Orchidaceae > Cymbidium > Cymbidium sinense. Next base: position 12,503 of record JAKCPB010000845.1, on the reverse strand, counting down.
TACTTCTCTGTACATTCTTATCCATTATGTTGGTATATCTCGTGTCTACGGCTTGCCTTCCGATATTTGGTGGCTAATTTAATCGGATGACGAGACATATATGATGGCGGTCACTGATCCAAGATGACATAAAATTGAGCTTCATACATGCTGTGGTACATTTACAATGTGTAGTAGTTGGATACGTACTGTGAATGGCTCAAATGATGTTGCCCTAACACAGCTATAACATGCGAACATGGCATGTGAAGTAATTGTGGCTTCCTGCATGTACAACTACAATTATTTTGTTCTTGTAGTTCAACCTTAAATGACATTGAGGACATGCTAAACACCATAAATTCATTTAAATTTATCATTGGGTTCTGACATCTCCTAGCTTCACGCTCATTCTGGTAACATTGCCTCACACACGGTGCAAATATCAAATCACTCTGTTTGATCAAATCAGAAGTTGTCTCAAGGCATTTGGTGAAAATTGATACAATATTGTAATAAATTGATGTAATTAGAACTTGTATCGGCAACCCACGTGCCCTCTTCAGCACACTGTTGAAACACTCTAATGCGTTAGTGGTCATGGTACCGTAACGATATCTGTCATCATGAGTCAAGGACCACTTTTTCACATCTCTAGCAAGCAGCCACTCAACAGCCTCAGCTTTGATATTCCTGATGTCTATCATGTAACATGTGAAAGCGTGAATGTCATTTGTATTACCTGTCACATACATCTTTTATCACACAAACTCAACATTAGAAATTCTCATAGTTCTACATGTCTTCTTGAAATTCTCTCTAAGATGGCTTGCGGTCGATGCTTGGGAATAAATTCGCAAAGATCCATGTACAATAATGTCGGTCAAAGATAATGCAAAATTAGCTCGTAGTATATAACCAGAATCAAGTCTAATGTCTAATAAACTAAGCCCGGACTTGCATCGCTTCAACTATTCCAAATGCTAGAGGATATAAGTTATTATTTACATCAATCCCAACTATAGTAAAAAGAGTTCCTTTATACTTTCTCAACAAAAATATACCATCAAGACTTAAGACTGACCTGCAAGATTGCCAACTAACAATAAATGACCCAAATGATCAAAATATCGTTGAAAATGTCTAGATTCACTTGACCAATACAATACACTATGTCGCATAATCACATACAATAGCTATGAAGTGATCTAGTGAATGCATGACTCTTCCCAATTGCCAAAAAAATAGCTTGTATGGCCTTTACGCACATCTCAAGCCTTCATATAAGACACCCCTATGTTAAATTTTGATTTATAATGACCAATAATTTCTTAGGCTTCAAATCCAACCGACATATCAATGAATGTTAGATGTAGTAGCTAATAAAGCAGCACTTTATGTCGACTCAATATCAAATGAGTACATGTGTTCCATACTAGATATCCTCAAGACCACCTGACCTCTGTTAGTAACTGTATACATGCATGACCTACTAGATGATTATTATGTAGCAAAGGAACCTTGCCTTGTTGGAGTCACATGTTACATACTCCAATGTATTTATTATAGACCAACTATGAAGAATTTAAGGTGTCTTTTGTCATGGAAACACATCCCATCAATTAAGTCAGCTGGAATGAAATTTTGTTCCAGGAAAAAAGAATCTTCTGAGAGGACATCGAAACTCAATTGTTCATCTCATTCTGTGTTGTGAAGTAATATAATCGACTAAACATGTGTTGAATGTTTGTTTTGTTAGAGTAATCTCTACAAATGATCGCTCCTGAGTGGACATTATTCTCCAATGTCACATTCACTATCACCGTGTGTAACTGCACTAGACATTATTTTGTAGCCTCATTTTGCTTGATCGCCATGGTATTCACCCCTACTAGAAGAAGTGAAGGTAATATGATGAACACTAATAGAGATGAACATCTCTTTTCATTTGTGTTCAAATTGACATGTATATAAGATTAAAATGGAAAAGATTATTTGGATTATGACTTGAATGTAATGCACTAGAAAACCTTCATTGAGTTGGTCTGATATGATTCTATAATATAGTAGTGTGTATAGTCGTTGGATGAAATTCAACTCATGAAATTATGAACTTCACCATCCTCGCTCGCTTCAACTCAACTTCAAATATATATAAACATGTTGTAATTATTGCATTAATAACAACTACATTTCATCCTCATTTATGAGAAGCAATGAAATCGCCACCAATGAAATCTACATATGAGATTAACCCTCTAAAATAAGTTGAGAGAACTTTTGATTAACTATGATTGATTCTATAATCTTACAAAAATAAGTTAATGAAGATAAAATTCAATTTTTAAACCAATGGTTGAGGGAATGATGACGTGTTCGATATAAATCCTATGGTTCCATCATCCCAGACAGTCACGGTCCATAGTCTACTTAGTTAGAAGAGGTAGTCAACCTAACCTGATAGAAGGATCCTTATCAGCAACACATGGGTTACATCATCCAAGAAATCTTTGTAGACCTAGGGTGGTGTTTGTCTAAGGAGACAGTCTTAAGTCTACCTTAGCTGATAGAGGGTTGTTTTCCTACCAAGTATACCCTATGATTCACAACTCAAAGGGCAGAGCCATTGGGGAGCATACGGGCTACGGTCGTGATCGTAATATAATGGAGTCGAACTGGCTAAACCACCCGATCAATGGACTCTGATCGTAACTGCTTCATTTGTGGAGCCTATTGGCCAAGCCACACAGTCAAAGGACACGGGCCACGTCCTTACTGGTGTGAGATTGATTAAGAGTGAACATAGTAGAGCACTTGATTTGACATTGGCTCCTTTGTGAGCTAGAGTTTTCCTAACCTGTCACCCCCGACAAACAGTTGCAGAAGATGTATAGATTGAGTTTGATTTTAAGCTTTTAATGATAGAGTTTATTTAAGCAGTTTCAGATTGCTATTTGAAAATTGATTAATTAGAATATATTTAAGAGTTTTAGATCCAACTTTGTTTAGTAATAGAGGATTAGATCTTCACATGTAATCGAGATATTTCCGATTTGAAACTCTTATTATAGGTTTTGTAAATTTTGTTAACCCACCCAGTTCTAAGACTAAATCGGGAAGCAACCCGACAAAGATCCTCGACACTTGAATTTAAGCATTCAAATATATGTCATCGGTGTATAGTAATTTTAGGTAATTTTATATTTAAATTATGAGATTGAATTTCAGATTTTTCATTTAATTCCAACTTTAGCCTGCGCAGCCTTTTCAGGCAATAAAATTCGCACTTAAAATCTCTATGTTCGAGCAGTTGCAAGTGTTGATAGCTTAGATAATTTCACCTAATTAGTAATTTTATTGATTTTGAAAATCATAATTAGAATGAAATTCCTTAATTTTGATTAAAGGAAGCCATATTGCTTTTGTATATTTTAATTTAATATCACCTTCTGCCTGCTTGTACAAAGAGTTGCAGAACCGATGACGAATATTTAAAGGTTTGCACAAGATTTGAATAAAAATATATTCATTTTAGATATGAGTAATGAATTTATTTTCATTCAAGCATTTGCATGTATTTTAGAATATTTGACCCAAAAGAGTGACTATTTTAAGATATGTGCGAGGACATACTTCATACAATTGTATTCATATAAGTTTATATGTATGAAGTTCTCCTAAAAGAAAGTTTCAAGTCTCTCCAATTTTATCATTTAAAGACTTTTCACATTTTCTACAACAAGAGTAGACCCAATTTAAATTCATTCTTAACTTCATATCAAATTTCCTATTTATTTGAAAATTAAACCTCAAATTTATTTTAAGTCAATTGTGATGTATATCAAAGGAATTCAAAGTTATTTCAAATTTTATAGGTTCACTTGAGTTTGACCCCTATTTTCTTATTTAAAATATGATTTTTAATTTTATTTGCACTCAAGTCTCTTTCAAATTCATTTTCAGTTCATTTATATTTAATTTCTACTCCATTTCTTTAGGACTTTATATTTTTTATATTTTGTTAAGTCCCAAATTTGATAGCCTCTGCCATCCCGTGCGTGATCGAGTGTTTCCGCCACGCTCAAGAGCACGTTGGTGTTTAAGACCTCGCCGACTAATCGTATACCTTTGATAACGAGGTTTTCAATCACTGCATAAAAGCAAATATTTTAAATTTTGGCGATTTAGGCATAATGGGTGCCATCCGATGATTTTACTTTCAGATGCCTAATGCGAATGAAGGCTCGGACACAGCTGGATTTATCTCGTCACGCCCTGATGAGCATAACAAGGTCTTCAACCTATATAAAGACAAGCACATGCATATACAATCTTTTTCTTTCAGGCATTTCGTTAAACAACTTCCTTGCCTCTTCTATAGCATCATTTTCAGCATACATCTTTATCAAAGAACTTCCCACAAAGACATCCTTCTCCATTCTCATCAGACAAATCATCTTATGAATGTGATTTCTTAAAGCGCTGCTTTTGAGGAGAAATCATCAAGATGCCCGTTCAAAACAACCTGAGTGTGAACTTAGTGACCTTTCCGAAGAATGACTCCCGCAAGCAGAAGCTTCCAATTCTCCAAAAAAAAAAAACAAACTTGTAATTCAATAGACGCCTTCATCACAATCTTCCTCCATAACTTCGCAGCCTCTCGTGTAATATAAAGTGTCATTTTAATCAGAAAAGTCATAAAGTTCCATAGGACTCAGCACCCAACAAAGAATACAACCAACATTATCTTCTTCCAGCTTCTTCTATAACAATGCCCGAAGAGAGATTAGGTTCAACCTCTTACTATTCCTGTTTCTCTTTTGATGAACATCCTTCAAAGGAAAGTAAAAGAAAAATAAAAGGGATAGAATTGGCAGATGCCAAGGCCACTTTTACCACCCAGTAAGCATCACTGCAGTCCAACTGAGAGCTCAACAGATAACTCCTCACCACCTCTCAAAGACTGGTGCAGTAGTTGGACTGCAATCAATAAAAATAGCAAATTTTCGTTTGTTCGGTCATTGCAGAGCAGGCTTCCCACGTTCAGCCTTGATGCTAGCTATGACATTAGTCGCACCCAATGTGACCCGAGCGGAACCATTAGACTGAGGAATAACTATAGTTTGAACAGAGATGGGTCTAAATCGTAGCCGCTATCTACCATCTGATTGAAGACCTTTTGCGATCCCACCATGCATAAACTGCTTCTCTCCTGCTGATATCCATATTATGTTCAACAATTAACATAAAGATAGGAGCGACCACGTACTACGAGGCTATCAGGGACAAGGCGCTATGTGGCTTCATTTGGGTATAATATGAAGGATGCAATGATCATTGCCCAGCCAATCCTGCTGAACGTCTAGGACGTGATAGCAAGGCCGCACCAACGAGAGGTGTGATGGCGAGGTTGGACGGCGAGGCGTGATTTTGCGGCGGGCCGACGGCTTACTGCTGTTACAACTAACACCTTCATTCACATTGAACATTGAATGGGCGGGTGATCTTCACAAGAATTGTCGGAGGGACATTTGCGAAATGGCGTTGTAATCAAGAAGGTAAGCGACAACTTCCCTGAATCCAGTCTCACCGACTCAAACTGGCTTCTTCAAGCCTGGCTGACCTAGTGCTTTACCAATAAAACCCTTCGGATTATTTGGCACAAATGGCTCTTCCTCAGTTGGCTTAACAATGGCGACTCTCGCCCTGATAGTTTCTGAAGTTGTAAGCACCCCCAAGCCCATTATGAATGGGTATAGGATCCACGCCATTTTTGATAGCCTTTACAACAGTTTTCACAAGCTGTTTTGCTACCGAGCAACAGCTCGGGCATCCTAATATCTCAATCAAACCACTCCAATCTCTATGTTGGAGATCCTTTCCTGTTGGAGATAAGCAAGGGGTGGAAGAACTTCTGTGAATAAGGTTCCTGGTCAAGAGTAAAGGGGAATCATTTCGAACATCGCTGAGATCATTCTTCAGCACACAATCGCCAAACGTCAGTGAACTTTCTTCAGTTGGTACATTAAGGGCCACCTGCAATTTCCTTTTCACCGTATGGGCGTTGTCCCCACAATCGAGTTCAGTTCCAAGGACACAACCTGTATCCGTCTGGACGAACACTCTTCTCCTCCAAGAAGGCCTTGCCTCACTACTCTTAATACCATGGTACTCATTATTAAGAGATCGATTAAGGACTGCAACTGCCATTTGAGTCTGAACTGGGCTATCCAATTTAGGAGACATGAAATAGAGAAAGAGAGAATGCCACAGGGAGTGGAAGAAACGTGTGAGAGAGGGCCTTTTTTCTTTTTTTCAGTTTTCAGGGGAGAAGCATTTGTGGCTTGCAGTTGAGAAAAAGAAGGGAGGGAACGGTTTGATGAAGCAGAGGAGCAATTTAAAGAAGCGGGAGCGGTTGCATGCGAACCGTGTGTCAGTTTGAGTTATTGAAATAGACTTTTTTTAATTAATTTTTCAAATATTAATCAATTTTAAAATGAATTTTATGCCGACATCATTATATGATCAATATATATGTTGATTCAAGGTTATTTCGATGTTATGAAACGTATAGTCCGCTCATCGCGTTTGGTTCAAGTCGGCGTCAAAAGTGTTTCTACGCGCATCACCACCTTCGACCGCTCAATTTTTGCGCAGACTCGTCTGAATTGACTGTGAACAATCTTAGTTGATAGATTTCGGCATTTTGAAGCTGATGACATGATCAATTTCACGAACGGAGATCATTTGATCCTTGTTGGTGCTTCCTGACCTCGATATGCGTGCAGCCGCATTGATGACTCGAGCGCTTGCTCGATTGATCATTAAATCATGCAATAATTATATTATAACCAATTTTAACATTCTAAATGCGATGACGAAGTCCGTTCATCGATCGGAGGTCATTTGAGTTGATTTTGGTGACGCCCAATGCGTTTACCGACGCGACGTAACTTCAAATCACTCATATTTGCACAAACTCATCCGAATTGGGGATAGTCTCATTTGATAGATTTTGATGTTTGAAGCAAACAATGTGATCAATTTCACAAATAGAGATCGTTGGTCTTTGTCGCTTTTAACTTTGATGCTGACACTTTGATAGCTCAGCTTAATCGATTGCAAATTAGATTTTACAATATTTATATTTTGATCAATTTGATGTTTTGAATGTGCCAAAAGTCCATTCATCGATCGGAGGTCATTTCGATCATTTTACATCGTCGTGTATTTTGACCGATTGACTACCTCAAGTCCGAAATTCGATTTTGACGACTTTATGACACATATGTGGAGGTCAACAAATGCCCTCCAATAAATGTGATTCATGCATGAAGCGAGTCACGTTTATTGAAAAATTGACCCATTTGGGTCACGAACTTGGATCATTTTATTCAAAGCTTACAGAGCTTTGATGGGATTTGTCATTAGTATCTTGCCTTATTCAAGACATGTTAACTAACGGCTTGACCCGTTTGTCAGAATCAACTTGTCGGATTGATAAGAGTTCTTACACCATATACTATCTACTTCAATGACTTTGCTGAAGATCTCTTTCTTTTATGTCATTGTAGATTTGAACCTCTTCCGACTCTGGCTTCATGCTTGGTTGGGCTTGATGGAGAAATTAGTCTGCTTGTTTTGATGAAGGACTCCGCTAGGGAATCGGTTTATCCATGTTTGATTGATTTAAAATTCCTTCTATCTAGCTTTAAGCTTGATGAACATGATGAAGGATTGACGATTTGTCATATTGACTTGTCTAAGTGTGTATATGACATGAAATTGTTGCTTTGACAAATTCACTGAAGGGTACATATAGATGACCCAGCCTTCCGTCTTATATAGGGTTAATGTTGAGTTATTAGTCTAGCAATGTGCTTTAAAAGACTGAATAATTATGAAATTTCTTTAGTTTGGCCATCGACTTTGTATGAACTATGGAATTGCTTCCTCGATCCTATGCTTTATGCTTTAACGGACTTGATGAGGAGATAGGCTTTGATATGTGCTTTGAGCTTGATTATATCATTTAAGAATAGATTGAAATATCACCTTGCAGGTAATATGAAGATTGATTTGAGGCAGTCCTGAATTGAGCGCTTCCTCAGATTGCCTTGATCTATTGATCAAGTAGAGAGATCTTCTAGATCCTGATTGCTTACAATCACTGGATGGTTTGAGATTGAACAGCTATCATCATTGAACTGACGAGCAAAGCTCTTTCACTGCGGCCTTTTCTTGTGGCTTGTTGAGTGAGAAGAGCGCCGGCAACTCGGCCATATTTGAGCTTGTTGAGTTCGACCTTTAGAACCTACTGAAGTCTCGACTTAAGCTATAATTGGTGGTTTCATCAGTGACGAGGGACTCTTTCACTGCGGCCTTTTCTTGTGGCTTGTTGAGTGAGGAGAGCGTCAGCAACTCGACCATTTGTGGCTTGTTGAGTTCGACCTTTAGAACCCATCCATGTCCTAGACTCCAGGGTGTAGAGATTGATGTTTCTCCAAATCAGTTGATTGAAGCTTCCGAAATCAGAAATTCCTCTGACTTGATCTCCAGAATTTGGCAAATCTGAGAGATAAATGTCTTGACGTTTAGGGTTGTCTTTTCATGCGTAGAAATAGATTATTTTTGTTTATGCAAAAACATGCAACTTAACAATGATAATTATATATACTGGGATTTAGTAACGCCGATGTCAACTAATCAATATATTTGAGGATCTCGTCTTATGGCACGAGTATATTTATTTAGGGATCTCGGCATGAAACACGATGTCAACCTAAATAGATATACTAAAAAAATGCCCCCTGTGTGACAGGGGAATTTTCATGGAAATTTTTTTCATTGGAAGCGAGTATATTTATTTAGGGATCTTAGGGTCTACCTAAATAGATATACTAAAAGAAATATCCCCTATGTAACAGAGGAATTTTCAAAAAATTTTCATGAAGTGAGTATATTTATTTAGATCTCACATGAAGCACATGCGACTAAATATATATACTAAAAAAATTCTCTTTATAGGGATTTCTAATGTACTTCGAGAATGTGGCCATCATGTTTCATACTTTTTCAAGTATCGACCATTAATTGGCGATTGATCTTTCACCATTTATGGTCAATGAGTTGGTATGCCTCTCCTTGATACACTTTTCAATGACAAAGGGTTATCCCAATTAGACTCAAATTTACCACCAAATTTTTATTAGGAATAATTGGTCTTCAAAGACTAGACTAATTCTCCTTTTGAAATGCTAGAGGATGCATCATATGATTAGAATGCTTTGGACATCCTCGCTTGTTACACACTTCTAAATTTTGTTGAGCTTGGAGCCTAATTTAGTTAAGCGTGCTTTTTCATCTGTAGAAGGATATTCTCATCTTGAGTGAGATTGTGTCAAATGACTACTCGAAGTGAAAGTAATTCAACTTCAAGTGGAAAGACTACTTTAGCTCCAAATACTTTGACAAAACGAGTGAATTTTGTGGGAGTACAATCCAAATGTCACAACATTGTCTTTCTTTAAGGCAGTCTCACTTCTAGGCTTTGGCCTCCAAATTTACTTACCTATTTGTCGGGACCTTTCAACGACGAATTCTTGGACCTGTGGTCCAAGTGTCATGCCTCGATGCTCATCGTGCGAGACTTGAATTAGTAGACATCTTGTTGGAGTTATAGGAGGAGGTCTCCTTGGAGGAGCAACTCTAGCCTCCCGGATGATAGGACTTTGATATTTTCTTTTCATTAGTCTTTTCTCCTTAGCAACTTTGAGGACCAGATACACTCTCGCATACACAGTATAGAGAAGTTAGAACTTGATGTTGTTAGGTCCAAAAGGATTGTTTGATTTGACCAGTAGAGTTATTCTACTTTACCCATCTCAGGTTGTCAAACTTGGTATGAGTTGGAACACTCGCTTCTGGTTCCACAGTTGGTTGTACAATTTTTACTTGAACAATGGTTGTTAAACACACAATTTAGCATTTCTCTTTATCCGTTGTCTTTGGGTTAGCTTGCTTCTAGATGAAGAAGCTTTTGTGCTGCTACTTCTTCTGGGGCTTTAGCTTTCATATTTATTTTTCTTTGTACTGGAACCTTTTCGTAACGAATTTCAAAATATGCAGTTCAGGTGTCACACTCTGATGTTCACCGTGTAGGGCTTGCTTAGAACTGTCTTGAGCTCTTGCTACCACTGATTATAGCTTTTGTAGTGGAGTATTTTTGGCTTCTTTGATAATTGACATTTGATACATGTTCTTCATAAGACATTTTTTTAACAACCTTTAGAACTCTATGTGCTCGAGTAAATAGAGTTTCATGTTATTTATTCAGAAAGGTTAAAGCTGACTATTGAGCCCAAAAAACACCATTTAACATCACTAGTAGAGCTATTCCTATTTACTCATCTCAAAATTTTCAAATTTATTATAGGGGTAGAAATACTCTCTTCCAGCTGTAAGGCTGATTGTATAGCTTATGATTCAAACGGAAACTATTGAACTCGCAGTTTAGTGTTTCTTCTCCTTTGTCTTCTACTCAATTTTTCTCTAGAAGAGGAGACTTCAGTATCATACCTTCCTAATGTGAAAGGTTCAACTGACAGGGTTGTCGCATTCATAAGTATGTCTGAAACTTTCTGCCCAGTGAAGATTCTCTTCATGACTAACGCTTCAGAATGACCTAATCCTTCGAATACAGAGGCTCTCTCTTGAGGAACCTCGATAACAGCAGCGATCATTTTAGTTGTTCTCCTCCCATGCACAGGTTGGTGTGTACAATATGCAGATGCTTCAAGTGAAGGTTTATTTGCAACAGTGATAGCTGGGAAGTCTACACTATCAAATTGAATAGTAGCTCCAACATCCCCAGTCTTGATTACAGAGTTAGCTAAACAGATATTACGCGACTGTGTAAGATGAATAATGTATTTTGAAGATCCATCGTTATAGAGAATAAGCGATTAATCATAGTGATATAATTAACTAGTTTCATTGATAATTGATTTTACATTTCAATTTTATCATGCTTTATACTACTATAGCTCAAATTTGACTAGCAAAGATGGAAGAGAATCTCCCCTAGTGGAATTGCTAAATTTTCAAAAATCTTGAAAGAGTGTTTTAAAGTGTGTAATTTTGAGAAGATAGATGGAATAGTAGATAAGACACTACCGAGATTTCAACCTCATTTGGTGAGAACTTTAGATGGTTCCAGGTTTTTTGCTATCAAGCCCATATTTAATTACCCCTCCCAGAGTGAGAGAGAACTTTCGATTAAAATTTTGATCATTGAATGCATAGCGTATAGTAGCAACATGTAGAGTTCTAGGATTTAAGATATGAAATTCATCATTTTAGCTTAAATCGGATGGTTAGGGGAATGATGACGTGTCTAATCTAGATCCCATGGTTCCATCATCCCGGGTAGTCGCGGTCCCTAGTCTACTTAGTCAGAGGAGGTAGTCGACCCAACGAAGGATCCTTGCTCAAACACATGGGTTACGTCATCCAAGAAATCCTTGTAGACAGGGGTGGTGTTTGTCAGGTGGTCTTAAGTCTACCTTAGAGGCATAAATGGAAGTAATGAGTGAGTTCTCTTTTCATGTAGATTCCTCAAAATTAAACAAGCTTAAAATTTGGGAAACTAATACCAAACTCATAACAAACTGGCAATAAACTTAAAGTCTAAGGATGAATCCAAATTGGGTTTAATAACTCTTATACAAATATGGAGGTGATTACTATAGCTAATAAACAGGCTAAAGCAATAGATCTTGAAATTGGCATAACTTATCAAATTGATGTAAATTGAACATAATCAAATTGAGAAAATTCAAAACTCAACAACTAAACTAACTACAAGTAATGTTTTAAACTACAATCTAAATCAAAATTCCTTTTCACCCAATCTACAACTCAAAGCGGATACTAAATCAAAATCTACGAAATCATAGGGCGGCTTTGATCAAAATTAAGGAATTTTATTTTAATTATGATTTTTTTTTTTCGCCGTCTTAGCGGCGGTGCCTTGCGACACCACGACAATTTCATCTCGTCACTGACAAGCGAGATCTTCAAACCTGCATTAAATCAAACACATATACCGCATATAATTTTCACACATTTCCATACACATCCACCAATTGCATTTTGAAATCTCACTTCTATTTTGGATTAGAAAGAGGGAATAGTGTGGTTTTGACTAGGTTAGAGGAGGGTGACAAGGGAGGTGTCTTTTCTTATAGTGAACTTGTCGTGAATTTGATTTACAAGCGGCTAGGTTGAATTATGTATTTACGCTCGACCACAAGGAAGCGAGGAATGACATCAATACATGGACAAGTGATCCACATTGTCCCTTTAGGAAAGATCAAGATCCATACGTATAGCTTCCAACAATAAAAAATAAGAGGTAAAACTGCTTAATATTAGAAATTCTCAATGGTCCATATGAATCTCGAAGTGGGAGGAAGACTTGAGTTAAGACCGGTAGAAAAGCTTTTGCAAATATCCCGATAACC